>APFE030350567.1:110518-126697 GCA_000404065.3 Pinus taeda
AATCAATGGCTCCCAGGGGTTTTTCAGGGTGTTGAATCCAAATATGCAGTTAAAAAACCATTTTAACTGCTAAAAATCAAGATTTAACCTCATTTCTTCCGCCGGATTCCATCACCAGAATCTCCAAAAAATCGCATTATAGACAACTCCATAGTTTAATAATAACATTGAGATTTTTCTATCACCACACATATATAAATCTGCAATCACGTCACCGCATCACATCTTTCTCCCCCATTAATGTGTTTGGTTACTCACTCACTCACGTCTCTCCTACTCTTCATTATTCCCGACAAGGTGGAACGAAATTCTAAGCCTTTTTAAGTTTCTAACATAGACCATCGATATTAAAGTTCAACGTCCACTCATTATTATTAAAAGTGGTGGACCTTTAAAATTAAAATATAAATAATTTAATATTTATTTAATTACCTATTTGATTCATAGGTTTTTATATCTACTCAAAATATTAAAAAAAAAAAAATAATTAATATTTCACTTATACTTGTGCATAATAATTAACTTTTAATGCATAATTATAAATATTTTATTATATTTACTCAAAATATTACTATAAAACAAAGATTAAACTGCACATAAATCTTATTTCAAAAAAAATTCAAATAAAGATACCAAACAAAATAATACTCAATTTATAATTATGGATATGAATACATTTTAATGCATAATAAATCAATCAAATCACCCCATGATGGTGAACCATAACTTCATTTTGAATGTCTATGATGTTGGTTGAAAGGTTAATGACTTAATCCCTCAACTTAGTAAAAACAAGACATGGGAAAGTGTGCATACATTTATGGGGAATTCATAGTTTCAAGGTTTCTGATCTCTATTTTATGATTGATTGATCCAACATACTTTGGTATCATGGGAAATCAATCTGTTCAAGAAGGATCTATAAATTTGCAGTTATGATGGTTGTAGGGACTGCTAGCCATCTAATGAGTATGTTACATAACTTGTTGGCCAACACAAGATTCCTGATATGGAATCGTTATGCTAGTGGATGTGCTTCAGGGGTAAATAAGTTTTTATATAGGATTTTTTTACACTACTCTTTTACTGATGCAGGAGCATCTGGACGACAGGGTGGAGACCGAAACGGGACACATGAGGTTTCAGAAAAAGACTAAGGAGACTAAGCAAATTGACCAGGGACAGCAAGGCTGTCAATTACTTTTAAGTTAATTTTATTTTCTTTTGTCAGAGTCAGCTACAGGTATTTAGAATCTCTGTTAATTCATTTTAATTAGTTTATTTTACAGCTGTCAGTGATTATTGTAACCTGTAGAATTAGTTTATTTACCTAAAGTCCACAGACACTTTTGTGGGACCAGTATTAGAATAGTTAGGAGTCAAGTACAAACAAAAATTGAATGATTTCGGTTATTGAACTGTTTTGTAAACGGTTGAGAACCGGTCACCAACCGAATCCTCGAAGGAAACAAAAGACGAAAAACAATCGGAACTAGGGGTTCAGTTCAGCAGCGAAGAAAATAAACAGAGAAAAGTATTGTCATTATTTTTTGGACAGAAAAGAACTTCATTCCTCTGAATATCAAATTTTCCTCTTCTAGAAATTATTATGTATGACAGAGTAAATTCATAATCCTATGTAAATCTTTACTTCTGAGTATTTAAACATTTTTTTTCTGTACTTTACTGTGATTAAATAACAGTATCGAACGACTGTAATCTATAGTCGAATGTATGTAAACAAAATTGCACAGGTAAGTAAATATGCAGGCAAACAAGTTTAAGGAATAGCTCCCAGTCACCGCGCATATAGCGACCACATACAAGCAACAAAGACAGCTAACGAATCATGGAATAAGACGCAGGCAAACTACAGCAAGTAACCAGACAAGGAACGAACGTATCAGTCCGGGTAAGGCACAGAACCAAAACAAGTATTTGAAACCAAATTCGAATATTAACAGTTGCATTTATATATATATTCATATCGGTCTGAATCAAATAAATTAAGTTACAGTCATCCATATGATTAGGGCCGAGACCCCTTTGCTCTTAAAACAAGCGTGACCACAAAACTTACAACGAGTCCATACATCATATTGAAGACCAGTAACAGACCTACAGAAAACCGAGCCTACTACAACCTATCGCAAGCAGACAGTGCCGTGTAAGGCCAAAAAGAACAGAGGAAACCCTTTTCCTTTTCCAACCAGACCGATAATATATCTACCTACAGGCAAACGGAACAACAAGACAAACGACAAGCGGAAAAGACTCAGAACTACCCGGAAGTCGAGGCCACGATTATTGCAGACAACAACAGTGCCGCCACCTGCAACATACAACAGCACAAGCACGCGAGTTAGGGTTTTGGGAAGGGAACCCAGGAAACAAAACCGTGACCTGTTAAGTGCCGAGTCTCAACAGAACAAACAAACTCAAGAAATAGAGTAATGTATTTGTGAGCAAGGGTTGCAGACGAGAGATTATTTACCTGAAGAGGAGTGGATTCCATGATATCGAGAGCACCCACCTGACCACGGAGGAGCCGAAGAGGTCAGAAAAAAATCCGATAAACGAAAACAAAATTGTAGCATGGAGAGATAACTTACAGGTCGGAAGAGTTGAGCGCCGAGACCGAAATGTGACCGGTCTTCGAATACATCGTTCTGGAGCAGAGTAAGGACGCCGAGGCGTGAAATAACCCGACAAACACCATGTATTCACCAACATACCAGTACGTTTAGCCAAGGAGTAATTCAACAGAGAAAGCCGAGATAAAAACCAGCAACGGAGACGCGGAACGAGAGTAAACTTACCACAGCAACCAAGTAACAGAGGTACCAGCGGAACTACGGTGGAAAACCACATCCTCCGACCAGAAAATCACCAAAGACGAACACACACAGACAATATTTCCAAACACAGAGCCGAACCAGAAAAAATCAGTTGCAGAGCGTCGAAGTTCCCAGCACAAATGACCAAAGCGCGAAAAGGCAACAACAATAAACCATAACGGAGAATTAGGGTTACCCCAGATCGAGGCGGACAGGTGCCGGACGGAGGATAGGCCAAGTACGAGGGGTAGGTCGACCGAGTACAAAACATTAATGAGCAGGTCAATCATATCCGATTGGCAATAACACCCAAATCAGTTCACCAAATCTGAAAGGTACCAGGCGCAGCGGAGTCAAGGCAGGGCCACGTGGACGGGCCACATCAATTGGTATCAGAGGAGGTTTTTTTTATTTATCTTATTAAGTTGTTAGTTAAGGGAAGATGGCAGAAGTACAAGCGCCAAGACGAGGGCGTGGCAGAGGTGTACGAAGAGGAGGAGGAGATGAAGGATTGAGAGAACAGATTAGAGTTCTCACAGCTCGCTTGGAGGCAGTAGAAGCGGGTAGGCGAAGAGACCCAGAGTTGGGAGATGAGAGTGAGGAAGAGACAGTAGCTGCTGCGGAGGCTTCAGATGAAGAAGCTCCTGAACTTAGACTGCTGCGATCAATTCTGTTGGCCAGCAGCAAACCAAAGACAGAAATTTTGAATTATGATGGTAGTCTGTCTGCTGATATACTGTTAGACTGGATTAGCGAACTGGATAAATATTTTGAGAATGAAGAGATTAGGGAGGATAAGAAAGTTAAGTTCGCCGCTACTAAGTTGAAGGGACATGCCCTCTTGTGGTGGGATAATGTCCAGGCAGACAGAAAAAGATTAAATAAGACACCCATACGAAGTTGGGAGAGAATGATAGCGAAACTGAAGGGCAGGTTTCTACCTAAAGATTATCAGGTTGACTTATGTCGAAGAGTACAGAGTTTGAGACAAAAAGGCATGACTGTTAAAGAATACACTGAAGAGTTTTACCGAGTCAATTTACGTGCTGGTTACACGGACGAGACTCCAGAAAAGACAGCACGGTACGTTAATGGATTAAGGATGGAGATCCTAGATGAAATTAGTATTCTTTCCCCCAGAAATATAGAGGAAGCTTTTCAGAGTGCTGTAAAAGCTGAGGAGAAGATTAACAGGAAGCAAAATAACAGGAGGGGAAAAGGAGGTGGTAGAGGACGAGGACAGTCCTATGGACGAGGAAAGAGTAATGCAAATAATGAAGAAGGCAGTAGCTCGAGAACTTCAGGGACCGCTGACAAGGGAGACAGCACTAGAGGAGGTCGGTCATACCAGCGTGGAAGAGGGAATGGCCGCGGAAGAGGAACTGGTTTCCAGTGCTACAGATGTCAAAAGTGGGGACATCGATCCTTTGAATGCCCAGAAGTAGAGCAGACAGGTCAGAGAGGAACCTATATGGTTCAACCAGAAGAGGCAGACACACAGCCACGAGAAGTGGAGGATGTAGCAGAAACAGGAGAGGCATTACTCCTGAATAAAGTTCTGCTGAAACCAACCAAAGAAGTGTCTGAACCGACTCAGAGAAAATCACTGTTTCGGACTGTTTGTAAATCTCACGGGAAGTGCTGCAAAGTAATAATCGACAGTGGGAGTACAGATAACTTAGTTGCCACTGAGATGGTGGACAAGTTGGGGTTAAAGCGACTAAAACACCCCACACCTTACAAGGTGTCGTGGCTACAGAAAGGCCACCAATTGTTGGTTGATGAGCAGTGCGAGGTGGAGTTTCGCATTGGCAAGTACCACGATACAGTGGTCTGCGATGTAATGCCCATGGACGTATGCCATATACTGCTTGGGAGACCTTGGCAGTATGACTGAAGGGTGACACATGACGGAAAGACGAATTGTTACAAGTTTACAAAGGATGGGGTTAAGCATACATTAGTGCCCATCAAAGAAGAGGATGCAGCAGAATCCAGTGGGATAAAGGCGTTGTTATTGGGAGGAAAACAGTTCATCAAACAGATGGATGAAACTGAAGTAAATGTTGCAGTTGTAAGGAGGATGAAGCCAGTATTGCTGAGCTCAGAAAGGATTGAATTACCTAAGGAAATACAGGAGTTGTTAGGAGAATTTCATGATATTGCAGCGGAGGAGTTACCTGATAAGTTACCTCCAAAAAGAAGCATCAGCCATCATATCGATTTTATACCAGGAGCGAGTTTACCAAATAAGGCAGCGTACAGAATGAGTCCAAAGGACAATGAGGAGGTACGCAAACAAGTTCAGGAATTATTGGACAAAGGGTTGATCAGAGAAAGCTTAAGTCCCTATGCCGTACCCACAGTCCTTGCACCTAAGAAGGGTGGCGAATGGCGAATGTGTACAGATTCGCGAGCTATAAACAAGATCACCATCCGCTACAGGTTTCCCTTGCTTAGGATGGATGACATGATGGATTGCCTTAGTGGAGCAGCATATTTTACAAAGATCGATCTGAAGAGTGGGTATCATCAGATCAGGATTAGAGAAGGCGACGAATGGAAGACAGCCTTCAAGACCAATGAAGGGCTGTACGAGTGGCTAGTTATGCCGTTTGGATTGAGTAACGCTCCAAGTACATTTATGAGACTGATGAACGAAATGTTAAAGGAATTTATTGGAAAATTCGTGATAGTCTATCTGGATGACATCCTAATCTTTAGCAGGACAAAAAGGGAACATCTTCAGCACATTCGAAAAGTATTCGAGAAGCTGCAGCAGAACAAACTGCTGGTGAATTTGAAGAAATGCACATTCCTACAGAAGGAGTTAATATATCTGGGATTTGTAGTGGCAGAAAATGAATTGAAAATGGACCCAGAGAAGATTACAGCAATCATGAGTTGGCCGTCACCAAAGAGTTTATTCGAGGTACGTAGTTTTCACGGTTTAGCAAGTTTTTATCGGAAATTTATTAAGAATTTTAGTGAAATCTGCGCGCCGATGTTAGAAACCATCAAAAAGGCTAGTCAACCTTTTTGCTGGACAAAAGCAGCAGAAGACAGCTTCCAACTTCTGAAACGAAAGATAACAGAGAGGCCAATCTTGAGGCTGCCCGACTTCAGCAAACCTTTTTAGGTTCGATGTGATGCAAGCGGGACAACTATAGGTGCTGTACTCAGTCAAGAGGACAGACCTGTGGCATTCTTTAGTGAGAAACTAAACGAAAGCCGGCAGAAGTACTCGTCCTACGATAAAGAATTCTATGCAGTGGTTCAAGCCTTGAAGCACTGGAGGCACTACTTACTCGGCAGTGAGTTTGTCTTGTTCTCAGACAATTCTGCGTTACAGTATATAACGCAGCAACACAAATTGAACCACAAGCACGCCAAGTGGGTGGAGTACCTACAAAGTTTTACTTTCGTTCTGAAGCATATAAGCGGAACTGCCAACAAAGTGGCGGATGCTTTGAGCAGAAGAGTTTTACTCTTACAGGAAAGCGGCATACAAGTAATGGGGTTTGAATATTTGAAGGACTTGTACCAGATGGACGCAGATTTCAAAGAAGCCTGTGAGGCATGCCAGAATCCTGTTTTACGAAATACAAGCCCATGGCTAGATTTTAATTTACAGGACGGGTTGTTGTTTCGTGGAGGACAACTATGTATTCCAGATTGTTCGATGAGGGAAAATTTAGTGAAAGAGAAGCATAGCGGGGGTTTAGCAGGACATTTTGGCATTGATAAAACGTTGGAACAGCTAGGACACTTCTACTACTGGCCGAAGATGAGTCGAGACGTACAGAGGTATGTAACCAGATGTAAGATCTGTCAACTGGCGAAAGGGAACAGCCAGAATGCTGGGTTATATACACCCCTACCAGTTCCAAACAGGCCTTGGGATTCAGTCAGTATTGACTTCGTCCTAGGATTGCCTAGAACCCAGCGGGGGTATGATTTAGTGATGGTGGTGGTTGATAGATTTTCCAAAATGGCTCATTTCATTCCGTGCCGGAAGACTAGCGACGCCACTTATGTGGCACACCTCTTCTTCACAGAAGTAGTTCGATTACATGGCTTACCAAGGACTATAGTTTCAGACAGGGATGTGAAATTTACGGGGCATTTCTGGCGCACCCTGTGGAAAAAGCTGGGCACACAGTTAAACTTCAGCTCCGCGTATCATCCGCAGACTGACGGACAGACCGAAGTAGTTAACAGGAGTTTAGGAAATTTATTGAGAAGTCTGACCGGAGAAAACTCGCGATTATGGGATCGAGCTCTAGCCCAGGCCGAATTCGCTTACAACGATTCGCCTAACCGGAGTACTGGACTAAGCCCATTCCAGATATTGTATGGTATGCATCCGCGGGGAGTACACGAATTGCGAGATTTAGGACAGCTGGAAAGGAGGAGCGCAGACGGGGAAGATTTTGCCGAGGCAATGAACAAACTGCATGACAAAGTCAAGATGAAATTGCAGGACAGCACGCAGAAATATAAACAGCATGCAGATGTCAAGCGGCGTGAGGTACATTTCGAAGTTGGAGACGAAGTGCTTGCGCATTTGCGTCGGGAAAGGTTTCCTAAGGGAACTTATAACAAACTAAAGTTCAAAAAAATCGGCCCATGCAAAATCCTTTGCAAATTTTCAGCGAATGCGTACGAGATTCAGTTGCCACCTGATATAGGCATATTGCCCATATTCAACGTGGCAGATCTGTTTCCGTATCATGCCCAGGCAACAGACGAAAACATGGTACAGCCACAACGGGACACCCAGTTCGAGAGCAGTCTTTGGAAGAAACAGTTACCGTCGGTTAACACTCACGAAATTGAAGGGAATATCAACACACAGGTAGCTAAACGGACGCGTAGGAAGGAGTATCTGCGCTACCTTGTCAAGTGGAAGGACCGTCCCCTAGAGGACAGTTCTTGGCTCGACGAAACACAGATTCAAAGGGCAGGTTATTCGGTGGAGGAACTCATGGAACGGAGCCATGAGAACTCTCTTTTACCCCGGCAGCCTGATGCAGGAGCATCTGGACGACAGGGGGGAGACCGAAACGGGACACATGAGGTTTCAGAAAAAGACTAAGGAGACTAAGCAAATTGACCAGGGACAGCAAGGCTGTCAATTACTTTTAAGTTAATTTTATTTTCTTTTGTCAGAGTCAGCTACAGGTATTTAGAATCTCTGTTAATTCATTTTAATTAGTTTATTTTACAGCTGTTAGTGATTATTGTAACCTGTAGAATTAGTTTATTTTACCTAACGTCCACAGACACTTTTGTGGGACCAGTATTAGAATAGTTAGGAGTCAAGTACAAACAAAAACTGAATGATTTCGGTTATTGAACTGTTTTGTAAACGGTTGAGAACCGGTCACCAACCGAATCCTCGAAGAAAACAAAAGACGAAAAACAATCGGAACTAGGGGTTCAGTTCAGCAGCGAAGAAAATAAACAGAGAAAAGTATTGTCATTACTTTTTGGACAGAAAAGAACTTCATTCCTCTGAATATCAAATTTTCCTCTTCTAGAAATTATTATGTATGACAGAGTAACTTCATAATCCTATGTAAATCTTTACTTCTGAGTATTTAAACATTTTTTTTCTGTACTTTACTGTGATTAAATAACAGTATCGAACGACTGTAATCTATAGTCGAATGTATGTAAACAAAATTGCACAGGTAAGTAAATATGCAGGCAAACAAGTTTAAGGAATAGCTCCCAGTCACCGCGCATATAGCGACCACATACAAGCAACAAAGACAGCTAACGAATCATGGAATAAGACGCAGGAAAACTACAGCAAGTAACCAGACAAGGAACGAACGTATCAGTCCGGGGCCGAGACCCCTTTGCTCTTAAAACAAGCGTGACCACAAAACTTACAACGAGTCCATACATCATATTGAAGACTAGTAACAGACCTACAGAAAGCCGAGCCTACTACAACCTATCGCAAGCAGACAGTGCCGTGTAAGGCCAAAAAGAACAGAGGAAACCCTTTTTCTTTTTCAACCAGACCGATAATATATCTACCTACAGGCAAACGGAACAACAAGACAAACTACAAGCGGAAAAGACTCAGAACTACCCGGAAGTCGAGGCCACGATTATTGCAGACAACAACAGTGCCGCCACCTGCAACATACAACAGCACAAGCACGCGAGTTAGGGTTTTGGGAAGGGAACCCAGGAAACAAAACCGTGACCTGTTAAGTGCCGAGTCTCAACAGAACAAACAAACTCAAGAAATAGAGTAATGTATTTGTGAGCAAGGGTTGCAGACCAGAGATTATTTACCTGAAGAGGAGTGGATTCCATGATATCGAGAGCACCCACCTGACCACGGAGGAGCCGAAGAGGTCAGTGAAAAATCCGATAAACGAAAACAAAATTATAGCATGGAGAGATAACTTACAGGTCGGAAGAGTTGAGCGCCGAGACCGAAATGTGACAGGTCTTCGAATGCATCGTTCTGGAGCAGAGTAAGGACGTCGAGGCGTGAAATAACCCGACAAACACCATGTATTCACCAACATACCAGTACGTTTAGCCAAGGAGTAATTCAACAGAGAAAGCCGAGATAAAAACCAGCAACGGAGACGCGGAACGAGAGCAAACTTACCACAGCAACCAAGTAACAGAGGTACCAGCGGAACTACGGTGGAAAACCACATCCTCCGACCAGAAAATCACCAAAGACGAATACACACAGACAATATTTCCAAACACAGAGCCGAACCAGAAAAAATCAGTTGCAGAGCGTCGAAGTTCCCAGCACAAATGACCAAAGCGCGAAAAGGCAACAACAATAAACCATAACGGAGAATTAGGGTTACCCCAGATCGAGGCGGACAGGTGCCGGACGGAGGATAGGCCAAGTACGAGGGGTAGGTCGACCGAGTATAAAACATTAATGAGCAGGTCAATCATATCCGATTGGCAATAACACCCAAATCAGTTCACCAAATCCGAAAGGTACCAGGCGCAGCGGAGTCAAGGCAGGGCCACGTGGACGGGCCACATTAGAAACCTCCACAATATGTTAAACAAACACTTGTATGATATACACAAGAAATCATATATGCACTTACTAAAATAAATCTACTTGCTCAACAACTCAAAATTTTCCTCCTTGAAATGTCGTATAGTATTACATATGGACAATATTTTGGCCTTCTCAACCTTGACTTCTCTCTTATGCTCTAAATCTACTCAATTGATCTCTTGAAATTTCTTGGTGTATAAAATGTTTGTTTTCAACCTCTCATGTTGTATTGTATCTATTCTTTGGAAGATATAACTAATCTCCTCAATCCTAACAACTAATTTCCCAGATCTTGGCAACTAATATCCCTAATCCTGACAACCACCTTAGGTCAACAATGAGATGCACAACTAACATTAGATCAAATCTAACTTAATAATATTCCCAAATCTCTAGAATATTTCATTTATACTTTTAAGACTAGGAGAGTATATACAATTTGGCTTTCACTTTTACTCAAGTGAAATTACAAGATGATATTATTTTCCACTTTTACTAAGTGGTCACTAGAAGTTGTATCAAACTAATTCTCAAATGTCCACACAACTTGTGCAAGAATCTCCTATTCAAGTTATATTTCTCAATGCTCCCTCTTATTAAGGAAGGACTTCTACACCAATCCAAGTTTATCTATGAATGCTTCATATTTCCCTTTGCTAAAGGCTTGGTAAAAATATCAATAACTCACTAATTTATGCATATTTATTGGAGCAACATTTCTCCCTTTTGAATTTTGTCTCATATGAAGTGATATGTGATCTCTATGTGCTTGGACCAATCATGAAACACTAGATTATCAAAGAGTTTGATGCAATTTTGATTGTCATAGTAGATTGTTGTGGGATCAAACTCTTGATCAAATAGACCTGCAAGAATCTTGTAAAGCTATTTATGACCTCATAAGTTGTTGTACTAATTCCATATACTCTACCTATATTGAATTAAGCACAATGGGATTATGCTTTGTGCTAAATCGAGATATCATCATTGATCCAAAATTAGGGCAATAACCTGAGGTGCTCTTCCTATATGTTGCATTTATTGCCCAATCTGAGTATACATACCCCTGCAAATTCACCTCACCACCTCCAAGATATCTCAAACCATACTCCACAGTTCCATTAAATACATGAGCATATGCTTTGTTGTTATCTTGTGCTCCTGCCTTGGCTTGAACATGAACTAAATTAAGGTGTTCATTACAAAACATATGTCTCATATGGTGTTTACCAAATACATTAAGGAATTTATTAACTGTCGGTACAACACGAGATCCACAAAATTTGGATCTAAAGCTGGCACCTTCTTTAGATTTATTATCATGGGTGTGATATAGGTTTGCAATCCACTATTTGAAATTGCTTCAGTACTTCAGCTATGTGCTTACCCTGCAGAAGAAATATTTCCCCTAGTTTCTACCAAAATAATAAACCAAAGAAGTAATTCAACATGCCAATACCCTTCATCTCAAACTTACCTACCATATTTTCTTTGCACCCTGCAATGAGTTTCACTACACTTGTCAGAAACAAATTATCTATATATAGCACCAAAATAAGCATACCACTCCAAACAAGAATATAATATAAATTAGGATATGCTTCACTTGTGGTGAATCCCATACTTAACATATATCCATTGGTCATAGAATACCATTATCTTGGTGCCTATTTTGAGCCCATACAAGTCTTTATTAAGCTTGCAAACATGGGACTCCTTCCCATTTACCTCAAAACCCCAAGGTTGCTCTATGTACATTGAATCTTCCTCAATGATCCCATAAAGCAAAACTATATTTACATCCATATGATGTATCCTCCATCCCATGACTAAAATTATAGACATAATTACTATAATGGAAGTGTACTAGCAACTAGAGCAGAAATATGGGAGAATTCTCTAGCTACTAACCCCACTTTCAACTTCTTAATGTTTCCATCTATATCATGCTTGATCTTGTAAAAACACATATAAATTGGAATTATTTACCCTTTGGTCTTGGTGTTATGTCCCAAACATCACTCTTCAAGATGGAGGTGTACTCCTCCACCATGGAATCTTTCCATACCTACTAGTCTAGTGTCTCTCGAAAACTAGAAGGCTAGGAATCAATGATGCTACTCATCAATGCCATGTAATTAGGAAACTTCTTCAAATTCCTAATTTCCCTAAATGCGCTCATAGGAGCCAAAACATGCTTAAGCAATCCTTAAATTCTATGTAAACCATCAAGGTCTCTAATCCGAAATTAAATGGGATAATGTCTCCTCCTCCTCACCTAACGGTTGTAATCATAAACAAGGAATTATTGGTGTCTTTTAATGACCTAGGCTCAACTTTTAGAGATTCCTAATATTTACACTCTATCATTGGAAGTGTCTCATGTGACTTCCTATATGTAAAGTTTCCCTCAAATTTTACATCTCTTATTACTATTGTGTTCCTTTATTTAAAATATAGACCCTATAAGCCTTTGGCTTCTTATTATAACCTGCACATAAAACCTTCCCACTAAAAAGATCCAACTTGGTCCTCCTTTTTATAGGTACATGGATATAAATTGAAAAACCAAAGATGTATAAATAAATTCCTTTGGCTTCTCACTAGTGAATGCCTCTTTTGGTCTCTTGTTCTCTAATAT
Organism: Pinus taeda; assembly: GCA_000404065.3. Classification (NCBI taxonomy): domain Eukaryota; kingdom Viridiplantae; phylum Streptophyta; class Pinopsida; order Pinales; family Pinaceae; genus Pinus; species Pinus taeda. The sequence continues at coordinate 123,060 of APFE030350567.1, forward strand.
TTTGTGAGGACACTAGTTCTAGATGTAGACTATTATGTTGCATGTCTCTACCCAAAGAAACATGGGCAAGTCCTAGTCATGGATCATGGCCATAGTATCCCTTATTAATTATTTTTATCTGTAACTCCATTCTATTATGGGTTGTATGAAATTGTTAGCTCCCTCTTGATTACTGCCTCCTTGTGAAAACCCTCAAACTCCTTAGAGGTACTCTCTTCCCCATTTTATTATCTCAATATTTTGATCTTATTTCTTGTCTGGTTTGCAACTAGAAATTTTAACTCTTGAAACCCTCTACAAACCTCATCCTTCATCTTTAAGAATTAGATCCAAGTCTTGAAAAATAAATTATCAATAAAGGAAAAATAATACATACTTATTGTAGTTGATGTTATTGACATTGGTCCATAAACATCCAACTTCACTAGGTCTAGAATGTCTTTAGACTTATGCTTTCTACTTAGGAAGGCATGCTTAGCATGCTTTCCAAGTATGCACCCTTTGCATACTCCTATTGCTCAATGCTAAATTATGGAATACTTATGACTGTCTCCCTTAGAATAGGGAATGTTATTAATGCAAATGCCTCATCCTCTTATGCCACAACTCACACAAGCTATTATTTTTATGAACTAGGGCTTGAATGGGTTCACACTATCACTTGCACCAATTTTCTTACATAACACTTATCACCTATGTTGCTTCTAGTATAGATTATATAGCATAATAAATACCTGTGAGTTCTTGAACTCTACTACATGGTTTTTATCCTCCATAATCAAAACTAAAATATATTTTTTCTTGAGATGTTGGGACAATCAAAATATCATTAGAGCCTAAAGAGTTGCCTGACTCAAGATGAAAGGGAATTTTAACACCTCCTCCCACATTTATCCAAATTCACAAGATTTCTAGGGTAAAGATGAAACAAGTGTCACTATGACATGACTTGACCTCCAAGTTGTAGTTATGGAAGTGAGGCAAACACACCAACACTTAAGAACATCCTATAGGGACTATAGATCACTCAGGAGTTGAACAACCACCCGAGGTGATCAATCACTAAGCTAGAACCTTTTTTCTCTAACTTAACACCCCAACTTCATGGAAAACAAGGCAAGAGTGTGGTTGTGAGGCCCCAACTGCATGCATAAGCCTGATTCCATGATATTATGACCTAAATCCTCTAGTTCAGTGCTAGTAGTTTCGAGATATGAGCCACTTTTTCAAGTTATTCTCTAGACCACTTCCCAGAATTGCCTATAACTTTCCAGAATCATAATTAACATGGCGAAAATGCCAAACTTTCTAACTTGAAGCAATAACTTGACCTAGAAATGCCTAATCCATAACATACATTTCATCAAACATATGGAAAACACATAAGCTATAGGCAATGAATGCATATATGATCATAAATTGATAGTCTTCATTTGAGAATCACCAAGAAGGCTCTAATCCCTCTCCAACTAGTTGCAATAACACTAGTTAGTCCATGCATTCATCAACCAATCAATAACTTATCAAAACATGCCAAGAGTCAGAGATATATTACATCATATAACCAATAAATAACCCACATAGAAACCATGGAAAATAAGCCATAATGTTAGCATCATAACCAGTACAGGTGCTCATAAATCAAAATAGGAAAATAACTCTTATTAACATATGTTCCAACCAAGTCAGGGACTTCCACGTAGCAATCGACCATAGATTGGGCTAAACTAAATCTCTCTTTAATCCAATCACCCTTGCGCTATATTCAAAGCATGAATGTGGGATATCATGGAATAAACAAAGATAAAACAAACCAAGGCTTCGAAAGGCCAAACTACATCAACCCTCAAGCACAATGATTCCACTTCTACAGTCCAAAAATCACTAACATCAACTAGATTGGTCTATACTGTAATGAACCATTTTGATTTATAAGAAAAAGGGTATTAACATACATATGAGGTATGCATATGATAGCTACATATGCATACATCGAATTCCTTACATTAATATACTTATTAAATAGTTATGAAACGTGTTTAAATGAATGATAAAGGGATTAAGTACCTAAATTATTAAGAAGGGAGATATTACCTAAAATTTGACACTCTCAAAATATACATATTAAATATTTTGTAATTACTAAGGTTATTGAATAAACTTAATACTTTCAAACTTGTCAATGTAAATATTGATCACCATAGCATTAAAGTTTTAAATGTTAAAATTTTAAACTTAACATAATGAACTCCCCACTAATTTATTAGTATATACGTACCCTCACCTTCCTGCTACATGTAAATCAAATGGCTATCAAATGAATTCTTATGAGGTTAGTGGAAGAGGGCGACAACTGCCTAGGAAGGGGTATTTATTCGAGCACGTAGACACATGAAAGGGGTTCGGCTATAAGGGTGATTGTGATTTGTGAAGTGTGGTAGGGAGGAGAATTCAATTAGAACTAGAGGTTTGAGTAATTGTTCTTGAAGCTTTTGGGAACAGGGGCTAGAGTGATTTAATTTGAATTATTCTAGGGCTGGGTACCAAAGTTGTGCCCAGTTTTGTAGGGAGGGTTTGGTCATTTAGTAACGAGAGCAACTTTGGAGCAACAACAGCCCGAGATCAACTTCAAAAGAAAAATCTAGGTATGCACTATGAATTAAATTGGTAAATTTTTCTCCTAAATTTCACTACCTGTATTATTAACATCACTTTCCTTAGTTTTTCAAATTAAGTACCTCACATGTACCCAAGTTGTCCAGATCTCCAAGAACTAGTAACTCAACCCATATTCTTCTAGGGCTCCATAGTGTTTGTTCCAACCATGCTCCCAGGGACTCGTAAATCAACCCACCAAGGGTTCTAGAGTGTTTGCCCCAACCTACGAATCAATGAACTAGTATCTCAACCCAAGTTGTTCCAGGGCTTCTAGAGAATTTGTTCCAACCCACATCCATCGAGAACCTGAGCACCAATAAGAAAAATAAGTGGAAAACCCACAACACCATGGTTATCTAGGAAATGACAAGGCAATGTTGAAATCACTATCGGTGTAGAAAACTATCCATGCCAATTACATCACATAACCAAGGAACCACGTGCATATACCATGCATGCCAAACTTGTAGAAATGTCACTTGTAGAACAAACTGATATATGCAATGTCCTAAAGCATAATACTTTTTCTACTTCTACAAAACATTAAGCGGAAGCATAATCGAAATCATGAGCAACATCAAGTAGAAACATGCATAATTGATCAAGAGAATTAATCACACATAACACAATATATATCCACGAGAAAGCACCAACATAAAACCGCAACCATGTATTATCAATCAAGTGGAACTCCTCTTCACAATACAAGAAGAATTAGCTCTCAAGCTATTCAGTTCTCAATGAACTATGAAGATATGAAGATATGTCTCATGAACCACCCAAGCCTTGTTTATATAGGCTTTCCCTATGGTCCTTACGTAGTTTTCTTAGGAAATAATAGTGAAAGCATATGCTATTAACTCCAACATACCAAAAACAACCAATGGTCCAACTACGTATTCCTTGAGAACACTAGTTCCTCAACCATGCAAAAACTACTTACTAGAAATAGTTAAGCATATGATAGTACACTGTCCCAC
>APFE030350574.1:492-11685 GCA_000404065.3 Pinus taeda
CTCTGACAGAACTGACATGCAACATTTATCCATGAGTGAATTCTCAATTATCTAAAATAATAGTTGTCACATGCATGCAAGCATTAACAAACTATATTTTATTATTTTAACAACTTGTTAAAATAATCTCACTGTACTTGACAAGTTAGAACTAAGTCAATTGATTATCTCATTATAGAACTCATACTTATTCCCTCAATCAGTGGAGGAAATTAAGGATAAATTCCTCAATCAGTGGGAAAACTCATGTGCATGCTCACAAAGACTTCAAATTCGAATTTCCTTAACTAATTAACTCAATTGAATTAATTAATTAATATTTCCAACTGCTGTTAAGACCAAAATTAATTTTACTTCGTATAGATAGACTAGGGACTGCCATAAATAGGAAGGGACCCAGAAATGTTATTTTTAGAACTTTCTTTTTTTAGTAGTTTCACCTCTCACCCAATGTGGTGAATGACCTCACTGGCCAAACTGCTATTTTTATACATGCTATTTTTAGCACATTCTAAATTTAATATTTCTTGTCGCACAATTTTTAACGTGATGAGTCCATCACTATTTGATGTTTTTACGAGTCAATCGAAGATGTAAATTGACTCCTTTTATAGGTTTAGAGAGTTTGAAAAAGAGGCAAAAAATAAAACTCCAAAGGTTACCTTTCGTAAATATTCTCTTGAGTCCGAAAAGGTAGAAAAATATACTCAAGAGAACCTCTTAGCCATGTCTGACTAAAGTATTCTTTTTCTGTAAATAGTCTATCCTAGTCCAGAAAAGCGTTAAACGTGTACTGGGCATATGTATTTTCATTTACTTTAACGAGTTCGAAAAGACAAGTGCTCAACAATCTTTCCATGTTTATGGAGTCTGAAAAGGGATGAAAGAGAACTCCAGGGGATTCATTTTTCAATAGTTTACAGAGCCCAAAAAAGTGATAAAACTATTATCCATAGTCAAAATGATTTGTTTTAACTCAAAAACGTCATTAGTTCCTTCAAACAATTGTTAACCTTCTCAGGACATCATCAAAAGATTAAAAATATTTGATATATGGTAAAATTAGGTAAAATTTAGATCAAAATAATAAAATATAATAAAATAATCATAAAAATGACCATAAATAGGTGAAACTTAATTTCATTTTTACCATTTCACATTTTACCTCTTGGTGAGAGAGATTTGAGTGCATTTTTCCCTCAATATTTAGCAGTTGATTGTGGCCAATCTGGTGGATCATTTTCGTTGTTGTCACTTCCAGGTAAGAGATCTTATCTTCCTCCTTGCTTTTACGGTTCTGTTAATTCATTTTATACAAGTTTTTTCAAGTTTTGAGGGATTTAGAGATTTAATTTTTTTCCCTAGCTCCATTGCACCCCAACACTATTGAAAAGTGTGCTAGGCTAGTAAAAATTTAACTGTGGAGAGCCCTGTAGTGCATTATCTCCCTTGAGAAGGGTACGCTGGGTGCATTTGAAAAAATTGTTTTGCTCCCATCGCTCAAATTTCTCTCACATTTTTACATGGGATTTATTCTAATGATTTCTCTTGTCATGTTTAAAGTATCCATCAGAACAAAATGGATTTAATTTGGCGAGAAAGAGAGCAAGAAATCCAAGGCATGGATGTCGCCAATGATCCAATAACTTGATGATCCCTAGTATCACACCAAGGATGTTGCAACTCCCAAGGGATTCTCAACTTAAATTATCAACTGAGGGTTCGTACAAAATTAGATGTGACAATATGCATAGTAGGTTAGGTTCTACTCATGTCACCCTCACTCTTGAAATCAGATTAAGGTGTTCAATGACCACTCCTTCAACTAATTATAGTGAAAAAATATTAAGAAAGAAAAAATGAACATGATTCTAACTACAAAGGTGAAAATTCCATCCATTAAATGTAAATGCCAATTGAAATTGCTTGAAAGGAAAAAGACTAATCTATCTGCAGAAGTAAATCATGTTACTCTACTTTAACACTTAATAAAATCAATAACCTATGTGCATGCATCATTTGTATACTCACACTTCTGTGAAAATGAGAAATCCAATCTTTAACATACTCATAAAGAAACATACTAATTCTAACTCTGTTTTTCAATATGATGGTTGCAGTGAGGAAGGAATGAGGTTGGAGTGGTCCTATAGTCTTCCATAATTATCAAATCACACTATGAGGACCATTACTCAACTTGATAATGCCAAATTCAAAGTATGGATAAAAACTGGTTGGAGGAAGAAATGCTATAGGTCTGCCATAGGAGGTCCTTTATTGCTATAGGAGGCCATGTTTTGCTATAGGAGGAGGGTCTGAGATATTTTTGAGGACATAAAGGTTGTCTTGAAGGCAGAGGAAGGTGGATGAATATAGAAGGAGGTGAATGAAGAGTTTTGGGGCCTCTTATCCAAGCCTAAATACCCCTCAGAGTGTTGAAATATGGCAACAAGAATATTCTAATTTAATTTGTCCTTGAATTAAATTGTGAATTAAAATCAAATTTAGTTTTAACAACTACTTGGAAATAATTAATTAATTAATTTTGAATTAAGTAGTTGGAGAAATTAAAGTTAGAAGTCTTTCTGAAGTCATGCAAAAGTTATCCCTTAAATTAAGGAGATAAGATTGAGTTATATTTGAGTTGTAATTAATTAACTCAATTTACTAAGTTAAGTCCAGTTAAATTAGTTCCAAACTGTTTGAGGAACTAATGGTGAGTTAATAGTCAGTTGATGCATGCATGCACTCAACTAGTGCTACTCCAATTAACTGAAGATTCCCTCATCAGAAACTCATGTGTGTCTATTCTGAGAAAGACCTAGTTGAGTTAAATGTCAAGGACAATGTACTATTAGTTGCATGTGTTTTCTTATAAAGAAAACTCATCCATGCAGTCAAGGCATCATTCCTTGAGGATTGTGTAGTTCTGACAGTGTGTGAGATCAGGTGATCATCCACTAGGTAGATGAGTTTTTCCACTTGGTAAGAGAGAATCATCCCAAAGGAACAATGCAAGGAAATAGGAGCTTGGAGGGTAGAGAGGAAGGCTTGAGAGAAGCCAAGATTTCCTATGAGCATCTATGAGGATTGTACTGAGATCCTGTTAGCTATGAGAGCTAAGGGTTTGTATAATTCATATGTATTTCCACCATGTATGATAACACAAATAGTGGGGTTTTTAACTGAGCCTTTCCCCAAAGTATTTTCATGCTTATTGTGCAATTGATTCTTCTTCTTTTGGTTATATTGTTCAGCCCAATCTTTAAGCTTCCGCAAATTGATAGTAGAAGTAGGTTATAGTATTATTCTTTGATTTATATTGCATTATTAGATTGAACTAGCATCAAATTTTCTACATGGTATTAGAGTTGGATTAGTAGAGAATTTTCTACATGGCATCAGAGTTGTGAACAATGTACTGAGAAGAGAATTCAAAGTTTGAAGTTTCGGGTTGTAGGTGAAAATTGAATTCATATCATACTTCAAGGTTGGCCAATGGAATTCTATGGCTTGAGACTTGAGTATGCCTTGGAAGGTAGCTCGAATTACATAGCATGGAAATATAGAATGGAGGCTGTATTAGAAGACAATGACTTGAAGGAATTCATTGATCAAGAAATCCTAAAGCCAACTTCAACTAATGCACAAGAGTTGGCTGAGTGGAAGAAGTGTGCGGTGAAGGTGAGATAGATCATCCTTGAGGGATTTTGAGGCTATATTGTCTCGAGTCTCCATAAGAAGGATACTCCATTTTAAATGTGGAAGACATTGAAGGACCTCTACTAGAACAGTAGCAACTAGAAGAAATTGGCACTTAAGGATAAGCTTCGAAGAATCAAGATGGAGAAGGGCGATACTATTTCCACATATCTGAGAAAGCTCACCACCTGTAGAGATGAGCTTGGAAATGTGGGAATAACTACTACCAATGATGATATGGTGAGCCTTGCTCTCCTTGGCCTTCCAAAGAGTTGGAATAGCTACTAGGACTCTGTGAATGGAAGGGAGAAACTGCCAGATTGTGAATGACTACGGTTGGATCTTATGAAGGATGAGATCAAGAGGAGCACATGAGATGGTTATTCATCCAAGAGTGATGATGAAGAAAATATGGCCTTAGTAAGTAAGACAAGGAAAGGGAAGGGGAAGGCTTCCCATTTCAAATTGAATTCTTCTCATGGAGGGAAGAAGGGTGACATGTCTAAAGTGAGATGCTTTAATTGTCATAAGATGAGACATTATGCAACTAAGTTCCCATCGAAGAAGTCCAAGAAGTGATCCTCAAAAGGATCGGAAGGTGACGGATTAGCCTCTCAGTTCAAAATGGAATTTACCCTCATTTCATGCATGATTTCGTTAATGATGGGTTGTGTCTGGTATCTTGACAGTGGAGCCTCATTCCACACTACCGGTGATAAAAATTTATTCAGTGCCTTGGAGGAGAAATACCTCAAGATGCACATAGACCTGGGTGATAATGGAAGGTATAGTGTTTTAGGAGTGGGCACGGTTGCTTTTCAGAGGGAGCATGGATCTCCTATCACCTTGAAATATGTGAAGTATGTGCCTAGACTGAAGAAGAACTTGGTATCGGCTTGATGTTGGAGGAAAAAGGCTATGATGTTGTCTTCAGTAAAGGAAAGGCATTCCTAATACACATAATACACATAGCCACGGGTCAGACCAAGAGGATAGGGATTTCAGTGAAGAATATCTATAAACTAGAGGTAGATGATTGTACATCATTGAGTATGAAAGCAAAATTGGTGCAAAGCCAAGACATTGGCGAGTTGTGGCACAGGCAGTTGGGCCATTGGCATCATGGGGCTTTGAAGATAATGCAACAAATATCTACAGGAATTCCCAAAGGTAAACTTGAGCAAGTTGACACATGCAAAGGTTGTACCTTGGGAGAGTACACCAAGTCTTCCTTTCATGATTGAGACAGTCGTTGATCTGTAATTGATCTAAGACAAAAAATTTAGGTATTACAGACTCATGTGAATGGATGTGCCTATGTTATTTTATGCAACAGATCGAGAATATTGTGAAATACATAGGCACTAAAGCAGTTAGAGAAAACATAACAAGCAAACATGTAAACACAACAAATTTAATAAGGAGTACACCCAACACTCCTTGGCTACGTCTCCCAGTCCAGCCTTCAGTGGTGGACTCTCTATTATGTTTTCAAAAGAAGAGTTTTTACAACAATGAGCTCAATTTGAGTCTCACACAACATATACAATTCAGTAGGACTGTACTTGGATCCCCCAAGTCTCCAGAATACACAGACTCTCCTTACTAAAAATTGACCTCTATTGATCACCGTAGTATGAGCCCAATCTGAGACTCACAGATGACACGCATATAAAGAGGAGTTCACTTGAACCTCTTAAGCCTTCTCTAGAGCACACAGACTCTCTGACTCTCTCTACCTTTGTCTTGACTCTGGCTCGATGCTACCTTTGGTTCTGTAGGTCAGCTCGACTTCTCTTCTCTGCTTCTCACTTGCCAACTTGCTTCCCTGCTTTGTCTGTCAGTCTGTGGCTTTAAATCCAACTGCTTCTTGACTATTCTTTTCTGCTTCTCGGCTTCCTGATTCCCCGCCTCTGTCCATCTGAATCCCTTCTTTCAGTGTTTACAGTCACTGCATAATGCTTCACAGGGAGGTGGCCACCTATTCTGTAATGGATGAGGGTGTCATCTCTCTCGGGCATGTTTGAACGGTCATTATTTTTGTTTGCTCCAAGAATGACCGTGAAACTGAATCTTTTTCCAACTCATAGTCCGTGTCGAACTTCAAATCCCATGTGATCTTGCTCTATAACCTCTTCAAATCCGATCACCCATTGAGACACATCCCCGCCATTGAGCTGTCCCCCCTAAATCCTATGGTTGTTGCTCATATCGAGCGGTTGAGTAGCTCGATGGTTACTCACTCGATGTGAGTGGTTTTCTCTCTCTTCTGCTGGACACGTGGCAGTGGCATCAAGCGGTGTTGGCATTATGACTTAGGTTTGGCACTATGACATAGGTGTTGTCCTTGATGGCAACTCACTCAGATGACAGATCACAACTCAGGCTCTTAGAATAAAGGAAAAAGAGACATACGCAGTTTCCACTTAACCAAGGTGCGTATACACGCGGGATCACTGATCAAAAGTCGCGTATACGTATGCACGAACCTTCATGCATAGAAAAGCGTGTACATGTGGGAAAACTCATTTTTAGTCCATGGCATTTGATCCTCAGTATTTGGACCTATGGTTTTGGACCATGGTATCTCATCCGAAGTGTTGAACCCAGGTATTGGTTCTAAGTGGTTTTGGAGCATGGTATTGAGTAAGGCCTATGACTATAAAAGGGGAGGGAGATCATTAGGCAAAGTCACTCAAGCATTGAATAACTTATGAAGAGAAAAATCTAGAATATTGGTCATTGAGTTATGGTGCATAGATGGATCTGAATCAAGGAGGAACATGAGCACTAGAAGAAGGATAAGTTCTATTGATGGGTCAAGATATTAAGGCTTGAATAGTGGTATCTTTGTGTGATTTTTATATATTTGGCGCATGACTTGATCTATAAATCTGATAATCTAGGTATAACTGATGTCTGAATAATTGAAAAAGGTGAATTATCTTTTATAGATTTGTACGCAGGTTCGGCACAGCAAAGGCATGTATACACGCTGTTTAGGTAATTCAAAACAGCGTATACGCTGGTTTGCCTTAAAGCAGAAGTGTATGCATGTAGGTTCTTAATCTTGAAGTAGTGCACGTATCATAAAATATGTTTTAGCTACTTTTGTTTATTGCTGCAGTATTCTAGATTCAGGATTGGTGTCTGGTTACTGTCACTGTATTCTGGTTACAACATTCAGAGAAGTGATTGATTGACTCAGTTGGTGCAAAATAATATTGGTTGATGCCGATATACTTGATGTTTGATTGATGTTATTGATGGACCTAGTCAGAAAATTTATGAAACGTTGTCCTTGGAAGAAAAGAGAAGGTTTTAGCCTTATGTAGGTGAACACCTATGTACTAGTACATCAACTAATACAAGAGCTAAGGGGGTTGTAGCTCCTTTCAAAGAGAAGCTGGAGAATGAGAGAATGTTGTAGCCTTCTACAGGTAGAAGCCTACTTATTGGTATAAGACTGCACTAGTACAAAAATATTGTTAAAAAAAGAAGAAGAAAAGTTTCTTATTAACAGGAAGATAGAGAAGCATTGCAGCAGGTGGTTTTCATCCACATTGGGTTTCCACCTTATATATTGTGTTCATATATGTGATGATTGGTTTTATTTACTACACCTGTTTACTGTTCTTATGGTTAATGAAGTTCTAATGCACTGATTAAAGATCATATGGATTAATTAAATCTCAAGTTTACTTGATATATGCTAGTTGCTGTAGACACAGTTGCGTGTATACGTTGGTTTCCATATCTGAAGTAGCGTATATCTAAGTTTGAAAATGAAAAATTATTTGACTTGATAATACTGATTCACCCACCCTCTCAGTATTATTTTCAACAATTGGTATTAGAGCAGGTCCTTCAAAAGAAGCTTGATTGCTTGAAGAAAGATCTATCATCATGAGAAACTACGAAAGGGAGGCATCCATCAGGCCACAAATCTTTGATGTGAGCAACTTCGTCTATTGGAAGGTAAGAACCACAACCTATCTTCAATCTCTTGGTATAGAAGTTTGGGATATTGTGGAAGGAGGATACACATTCCCATCAACACCTACTATAGATATAGTTGGTAAAAAGCAGTATGAAACAAATGCAAAGGCTATCAATACTTTATTGGGAGTCTATCTCAATCAGAATTCAATATGAAACTCTCAGAATGCATAATGATGAAAGTGTGGCTAATTATTTCTTACGTATAGATGAGATTTTTAATCGCATGAAAAACTTGGGTGAAGAGATAAAAGAAGTTACTTTAGTTGAAAAGGCTTTAAGATCTTTGTCTTCTAAGTTTGAAGCAAAAGTTTCTACCATAGAAGAAAAGAAAAATCTTCAGAGTATTACCATGTCATAGCTGCACGGAATCCTAACTGCTTTTAAAATGAGAAAATGGGGTCCATTAGACATCAGAGAATCCACATTCGAAACTTCAAAAGGAGAATACAATGAGTTAGGACATACGTCAGAAGGAGAGGAAGAATCAAACTTTATCAAGAACCTTCAACGGGGCTGTGGAAGATTCAGAGGTAAGCTACCTTTCAAATGCTTTGCTTGTAGGATAGTCGGTCACTATGCAGCCAAATGTCCTCATAAAGATAAAGGTAAGGAACTAGTTAAATGGAACAGAAAACATAATGTAAGTAGGAAGAGCTATTATACACATGAAGACAATGATGGAATTTCAAATAGTGATGAAGATGAACATGGTAATGATTATAGACTTTTGATGGCTTTTGAAGATGATGTTTTCTTGCATGCTATAGATGAAGATGATCTCTATGAAGAAATTTCTAAACTTAAAATTTGTTTAAAAGAAAAGAGTATGATCATAGATACTTTGACATTCCAACTTGATGAAAGGGAAAAACATAATGAAAAGTTAGAATGTGAAATTGTGGGACTTAGAAAAGATATTGAGAAAACAAAAGCTCTTAATCTTAGATTTACTAAAGGATCTGAAGCTTTAGATGAGATTATAAAAGTGCAGCATTCTCCTCTAATCAAGATAGGTCTTGGATATATTGAAGAAGCATATGAAGCACAGAAGCCATCCACCTCCAAAAGTTATCTTGATGTAGCAAGGAGAAGTGAACAGGTTGACAAACAACAACAAAGGCATAAAGTAGATCACCAGGTAAATCGGGGTCAATATACTTCAAGGATGAACATAAGCTACAACCAACTGCAGGTAAATCATTCTCAATTTTCCTCAAGAATGAATGTCAATGGAAACTACAATCACCTGGTTGATAGATTTGATAATCGTAGGAATTTCTTTAATGGCCAATGTTTTTCATGTCACAACTTTGGACACAAAGCTGCTCAATGTGTTTCCTACAAAACCATCATGACTCGAGAAGCACAAAATCAAAGGAGTGTGAATGGGATCATGAAGAGGACCTACAATAAATTTTCTTCTCTTGAAAATGAAATAGAATGCTCTATTTGTAACAACTTCGGTCATGAAGATTCTGAATGCAGGAGTAAGTTTTGGCAAACATCTCAGAAGGAGCAAGCTTCATTGGGTCCCAAAACATGGAGAAAGAAAGAATCACAACCAGAAATATATGGTATAGCCTTATATGTAGAAGGATAAGAAAATTAGTGGTACATCAATAGTGGATGCTCGAAACATCTGACAAGTGATAAAGAAAAATTTCAGTCATATAGTGCCTTAGAAAAGGAAAGGAAGGTCTCATTTGGAAATGACACCCTTGCACCCATAAAAGGTAAAGGTTCTTTTCTTTTGAAGGAAAAAGTCAAAGCTGGAAATGTTATGTATGTTGATGGCTTAAAGCATAATCTATTGAGTGTTAGCCAAATGTGTGATCAAGGAAATGAGGTAATATTTCGATCAAATAGATGTATTGTTCGTGAGCTTGATACAGGAGAAACAGTGATCAAAGGCATAAGAACTCCAAATAATTTATACATACTCAAGGGAGGACAACAACAATGCTATCTAAGCAATCATGATGAACACTGGCTATGACACAGAAGATTGGGGCATCTAAGATTCCCTCAGATAAGTAAAGCATGCAAATACCAGGTGGTTTAGATCTCCCTGACATCAGAATTCCAGACAATACAATATGCAAATCATGTCAGTTTGGTAAGAAAACCAGAACTAATTTCCCTGAGAAGGAAGGATCAGCTAGTAAGCCACTTGAACTTGTCCATACTCATTTATGTGGTCCATCAAGGAAAAAGTCACCCCGAGGAGAAGAATACTTTATATTGTTCATTGACGACTTTTCCAAGATGTGTTGGATAGGACTTCTGAAGCATAAAGACGAAGCTTTCGAAAAGTTCAAAGCTTTCAAAGCCTTGGTTGAAAATGAATCAAATCACAGAATCAAATGCCTCAAGTTTGATCGAGGAGGGGAATTTACCTCAGATGAATTTTTCGATTTTTGTGAAGAACGTGGAATAAGAAGGGAATTCTCTATAGCAAGGACTCGTCAACAAAATGGAGTAGTGGAAAGGAAGAATAGAATGGTTCAACAATTGGCTCATGCCATTCTTGATGAATCTGGAACTTCTACAACCTTCTGGGGTGAAGCTGCATTACTGCCGTTACTATTCTCAACAAAAAAAATGTTCGGGTAAACAACACTCAAACTCCTCATGAACTTTGGTATGGTAAGACTCCTACGGTAAAATACTTCAAAGTTTTTGGAAGCAAATGTTACATCAAAAGGACTGATGAAAATCTTGGCAAGTTTGAACCTAGAGAAGATGAAGGCATTCTCCTCGGTTACTCTTCCCAAAGTAAAGGATATAAGTGTTACAATAAAAGACTTAGAAAAACTGTTGAAAGTATTGATGTGGTGGTTGATGAAGAAGGGAACAATTCAAAATAGATAACAATCGAAGGTTTTGAAGATGAAGAGGACTATCCTTCAACATCAAATCAGACTAATGCTGAAGAAGAAACTTATGAGGCACTAGAAGAACAGATAAGAATAGAAGAAAAGACTCCATCCAGGTATGTTCAGAAGAACCATCCAGAAACTCAAATTTTGGGGCAAAAAGAGTCAGGTGTACAAACAAGAAGAACTATTACAGAAGCTTCAAGTTATCTAGCATTACTCTCCTGCATCAAACCAAAAAATATAAATGAAGCATGCAAAGATGAATGCTGGGTCAAGGCCATGAATGAAGAACTTGAGCAGATTGAAAAGAATAACACTTGGGAATTGGTTCCTAGACCTAACAATAAGAATGTCATAGGGATCAAATGGATATTCAAAAACAAGCTAAATGAAAATGGAGATGTTATTAGAAATAAGAAGAGACTTGTTTGTAAAGGGTATGCTCAACAACAAGGTATAGAATTTGAAGAAACTTTCACACTGGTTGCTAGACTTGAAGCCATAAGAATGTTCCTTGCTCTTTCTAGCTTTCAGAAGTTCAAAGTATACCAAATGGATGTGAAATCTACCTTTCTAAATGGAGACTTAGAAGAAGAAGTGTATATTGAGC
>APFE030350575.1:0-13027 GCA_000404065.3 Pinus taeda
GATATTTTTGGTCAACGTGACCCTGGAAAAACCCCCTACAACTCTTGGGGAAAACCAGTTTGAAAGCTCTTCTTTATTCCTGGAAAATGCCTTTTTACAGTGAGAAATTTCAGCGAAAATCAACAAAAATCAGCAAACAAATTTCCAACTTATCTCGATTTCTGAGCCTCACAGCCCACTGGAAATTTCCAAACAGCAACACAATGCTGCACGGCAACTGTACGGACGGTATGGATGACCGTACAGACGGTACAGATGGCTGTATGGACGGTACAGACAGTCTGTACGAACCTCGATTTTTGTGCAGAAAATCAGCTGCCTCGATTTCTGTGCAAAAACAAATATGCCTTTTGCTGTTTGCTCAGCAAAAATCTGCCTTTTATTGCTGGTTCTTTCAGTTGTATGTTTGCTGAAGAGATGCCTGGTATGTGTGCCAAATTGCTGCCTCTTTCTCCTTCTTGTCCAGAAATCTCCCTTGCTCTCTTGCTCTCCTTCTCCCAATCTGCTCATGAAAGAATGAATGATCTTTTCCTCCTTTTCCTCTTTTAACCCAACCCTGAATGACTTTTGGGTGATCCCTAAATCCAATGGCTGAGATAGATTTAGATCAATGGCTGAGATTAAATGCACATTTAAATCTCACTTTCTATTTTTTAATTCACCCCACTTTAATAAAGACCCACTTAGTCATTTATTTCCAAAGTCACTTTCCCTTTCTAATTTTTCATTGACTTTATAAAAGTCACTTTAAAATTAGACTTAGTAACTTTATCACTTAAAGTCACTTTTAAATTAGATTTTAACTTTATAAAAAATATAAAGTCACTTTAGGAGAAAAATTAAAATCTTTTGGACACTTTTCCCTAGGCCAAAGATCAAAGCCTAAGGGAACCACTTGTCCTCCGGTACCAAATTTCAACATGAATGTGATGAAGCTTGACCATAAAGTGACTTAATGTATTCACACTGAAGCATATGTCTGGATGGAAGTTTACCAAGAGCATTAGGGCCCCCACAAGTTGTCGATACTCGGCAGGGTTTTCCAATTCGAGCCCAACAACACTTCCACATAGCTTCTTGAAGTTGAGTTCCATTGGAGTAGACACAGACTTGCAATCCACCATCCCACATCTCTCGAACAACTTCACAATGTATTTTTCTTGAGAAAGGAAAATCTCACCTGGTTTTTGCCAGACCTCTAGGCTTAGTAAGTAATGCATTAGACCTAGGTCCTTCATCTCGAACTCGGAAGCCAACTCCCTATTGCATTGATAAATGAGAGGGTCTGCACCTATCAAAAAGAGATCATCTACATAAAGGACCAAAATGAGAGGCATGTCCTTTTCAACTTTGAAATATAGGTTAGGATCATCTTTGCTCCTTGTAAATCCTAGCTTCATAAGATAGCTATCAAGCCTTTCATTCCAAGCCCTATGGGCTTGCTTCAACCCATAGAGGGCTTTCTTCAACCTGCATACGTATGTCCTTCGATCTTGTACTTCTAACCCCTCATCTTGTTCTACGTAGACTTCCTCCTTAAGCGAGCCATGCAAGAAAGCAGTTTTAACATCCATTTGGTGTAGGCTCCATCCTTGAGAGGTAGCGAGAGCAATAATAGATCGGATAGTGGTGTATCGGGCAACCGGTGCAAATATCTAATCATAGTCCACTCCTTTCTTTTGAAAAAAGTTTCGAGTAATGAATCTAGCCTTGTATTTTCAGCACTCCCATCAACTCCATTTTTGATTTTGTAAAGCCATTTTGAGGTGACTATAGACTTGTTCTTAGGTCTAGGAACCACATCCCAAACTTCATTCTTAATGATTGATTCGTACTCCTCATTCATCGCATCCTTTCATACTTGGTGTTTCATGACTTCCACGAACATACATGGCCTAGATTGGACAATGGTAGTCATAGTAGCTAAGTATACTAGATACCTATTCGGCTTCTTACTTTCAGGAAATGTCCCTCTTGGAGCAATATGTCTTTCAGCATATTCGAGAGTGTCTTTGAGCCATAAAGGTCCTTTCCTTGAGGTAAAGGGATCACCAGGTGGTGGATCGGTTCTTCAACATCGGGCATCAGTTCACATGTCGGAGATTCATCCTATTTTCTTGCAACATCATCATTGTCCTTCCTTGGAATAGAGAGATCTCTGGCTTTTCCAAGGGAAGAATCTTCATCAAAAGTGACATCATGGCTTTTTTCCACTTCTCTTTGACCAGGCACAGATTCTATATGCCTTTGAATTTTCACTATAGCCTACAAATGTTCCTCTCTTCCTAGTTTTTTCTAACTTGTTTCTTTTGTCTTTAGGCACATGAAAATACACCAGACAACCAAATATTATAAAATGAGAAACATCGAGTTTCTTACTAGTGAAAACTTCTTCGGGTGTTTTGAAATCAAATGCTTGATGTGGGCTTCTATTTTGAACATATACGACAGTGTTGGCAACTTCTCCCCATAAGAACTTTGGTAGGCCTTGGTCATGAAGCATGGCATGGGTGGCCTCTATGATTGTTCGATTCTTCCTTTCAACAACTCCATTTTGCTCAAAAGTATATAGAGTGGTGGCCTCCCTCTTAATGCCAACCTCTTTACAAAAGTCATTGAATTCATTTGATTCATATTCGGTTCCATTATCGGTCCTTAATATTTTGATCTTCTTCCTTGTTTGATTTTCAACCAAGGCTTTGAAAGAACGGAACCATTTGAACACTTTGTCCCTCTTTTTCAAGAAATAGATCCACGTTTTACGAGAGAATTCATCCAAAAAATTGCATAGTATAAGTATCCTCCTAATGATGTACAGACAACATACTAGATAGATTAGAATGGACCAATTGAAGAATGTTGGTAGTTTGACTTTCACTTGAAGGGAATGGTACCCTTGTAAGTTTCTCAACTGCACAACCCTGACAACACCTTCACGATCTATGTTGAACTTGGGCATACTTGTGACCATCTTCCTTATCCCGGGTAAGGCTTTGTAATGAAGGTGGGCAAATCCTCGATGCCATAATTCAGATTGAAGAGAAGTATCACAAGTCAAAGCTCCCAAAGAACTTCATCCAACTTGATAGAGATCTTCAACCCTAAATACAAGTGTAAATACATATTTCTGGTTTCTTTGCCAAATGCGTACCTTTCCATTAATGAATGCTACCTTGAAGCCTTTATCTTCCATCGCAGAAATAGACACTAGGTTCTTCTTCAAATTGGGTACGTACAATACTTCTTGTAGATGAAGAGTTTGACCTTGATTTAAGTGAAGAGTGACAGTCCCTATTCATTTCAAGGGGTAGGTGGCATTGTTTCCAAGTATAATCTCCGAATTAGTCTTCTCTTCAATCAAATTTGAGAAGGCCTTGAGGCTCCACTATCAATCAACCAATTGTTAGGATATTTTGACACAAGAAATAGTTAAGTATAACTTGGTCTAGTGTAGAGTTAGGTAAAGTGTGTTTCTTTACTATGTACTTTTGTAACTTAAAGTTCGATGGTCACGATATGTTCTAGACATGAGGTGATTCGACGGTTCATTCTCTCCTCGGTATTATGGACACTTGATTTGTGGCTTAACACCTGATTGGTCCATGATCTCTATTTAAAGAGCATGGAGGGTCATTTGTAAGGTGACTGTTCATGAGAGAAGCTTATGTAAATTTTCTTTCTTTTACATTAATAAATTGCCTAAAGTGGCCGCGTTGGCTTAGGCCGTGGACTATTTCCCTCTTTGAGGGTTTTAACCACGTCAATAATACTGGTGTATTGATTTGTGATCTATTTGTGACCGGTGTCCTTTGGTGTTCTATCTGGGGAACTTACCTTGTAAATTCCTACATGGTATTAGAGCTATTTGACGGTCGCACCCGTTGGTGATCCAAATTCGAAGCCGGTACAATTGCATCCGAATGTTGTTTCCTAGATCTACTATTTCTGCCCGCTTTCAGGCTGAGATGACTGCTCTATTGTGTTAGGAGCATCTGTTCTAGTGAGGAACCCCTTTCGTTTCACGCAAAAAGGTTTCCGGTAGCCCTAGCTACGTCATTTTTAAGATCTGGAGGTATATAGTCTTTATTTGCAGTTTTAGTTATTTATTTCTCTATTTATTTCGGTTTATTTATCTCTTTGTTTTTTATTACCGGATCTATACCTTTCATTTCTGCGTATACTCTTTGCCCCACGACTCTGTGGTATCTAGGCAAATTAGAAACAGAAAGGAAGGATTTTTCTCATGCGTGTGCTCTTTTCTGCCGCGCCTTAGTGTGATTTCGGAAAATCAGAGACATTGAGGAAAATATATAGTTTTTGACGAAATCTATCTTCAAGCTGCAAGGCTTGGTTTTTTCTACATGTCCATTTTGGGTTGTGTGGTTTTTTGTTTTGTAGGCAAAAAGAGCTTTCTCAAGTAAGCATGCATTCCAAAGCTTCAGTGACTAAAAAAACCCTTCATCTTTTCCAAAAATTACTAACCTTTTAAACTAGCTCACTTGGTCCAAAGTTACTTTATGAGAATAGAGGTTTTGGGTTCAAGTGTTTCTTTTTGTTGAGTTACTTTTTTAAAAAGCACATGTAACTTATGTTTTAAAGTTACTTTATGTAAAAGTGTTCTCACCCATTATAAAAAGTGAGTCACTTATTTTTTTTTTAACGAAGTCGGATACTTTTGGTATTATAAAATCAGAAACTTAGAACAGATACATAGGGGTCCTGAGTTATGGCAGAGAGGAGCAAAACTGGGTACGCAGACCCTTTAACCTCTTTTCTGCCCAAAATGCTGAAGTTAAACAAACAACGGCTATATTGCCTGACATATGCCCCACAGAGCAGACAGAATTTACAGACCATAAGGAGTTTTTTGAGTGACTGAGATGTCGGGGAAAGGTTCTCTTCGGGCGCCACTGGCTTTCGTGGAGGCCTCAGCTTGGAAGCTTTGAGTGAGGGCGCGGATTTGCTCCACAGCTTCCTCCAAGTGACTGCATCTGCCCTGCAAGTTTTCAATTTCCGCCTTTTGTTTTTCGAGCTTCTTTCTCTTAGATCTTGAGTCTGATTCGTAGTCCTCCTTCAATTCCTTGAGCTTACTCCTGAGCCTGTTGATCATGAAAGTGTGGGTCTTGCACATCGTGCAGTCCTTGCTAAAAAGCCCGTCAATGTTGATGGCTGGCTCCGAAGGGTTCTGCTGGGCTTGCTGATCTGCCATGATGATTGGAGGGAACAGCGAGACAGAGCAGAGGGGAGAAGGTTTGAAGATGATGAGCACGAGGTGAGGAGACTGATAAAGAAGGTGTGAAGGGCGCAGAAGTGAGGGAAGAGACCTCAGGGGAGTCCAATCTCTGCAGCTGCCCAACAAAACCAAGTCAGTATTTAAAGAGAACTTTGAACTGAAATGAGGAGTTACCAGATGCGTGGGCCTCGACTCTGACTCTCTGTTGTTGATGTCGAACTTCAGAGACCACTTCGAACTGTGTTGAGGAGTTGCCAGATGCGTGGGCCTCGACTCTGGCTTTCTGTTGCTGAAGATCAGAGAGGGGTCTCTCGAGAGGAAACTGAGAGCGTAACCGCAGCCAGCAGTATCATCAATAGAACAGGGAGGCGGAAGACCCCAG
The DNA here is from genome assembly GCA_000404065.3 of Pinus taeda. NCBI lineage: Eukaryota > Viridiplantae > Streptophyta > Pinopsida > Pinales > Pinaceae > Pinus > Pinus taeda. Next base: position 5,616 of record APFE030350575.1, read on the forward strand.
CGCTTAGAGAGGAGGCCTGGGGATGCCTTGGACACCTTGAAACTCCTGAGGGAGTAGATGGCACTGCGCGTGGAGTTGGGGGGCACCTGGTTCACTTCAGCTCTCCTGTTAGTAGTAATGCCATTTGCTGAATGCAACTCGATGCAAGCTTGGGGCGAAAGACTCGGGGCAATACTGATCACTTCTGAGGAGGGAGGGGGGATATAAAGGGGGAGGGAGAGGCGCAGTCTGGTCGAGGTTTTTCCCTCAGAAACCGAGGAGGGGTCAGAGAGCAGATTTGGAGTGAGATCTTCCTGAGGGATGAGGTGACTGATACCAGATTGTTCAGGATCAAGTTCACGGGGAAGGGGGGGAAGAATAGCGCAGAGGACGAGGGAAGTGATGGAAGGCGGCTGCATGTGAAAAGATGAGGGATCGAGGATTGAGGAGGCGGTACTGAGGAAAGTCATTTGGATTATTTTTTGATAGCTGTCCTGGGGGCTCAGATGGGAGAGAGGGGACTTAGGGAATAGCTCTGACAGAGATACAATCATTCATGCAGACCTGGCCTTGCTTTAATTTGACAGCTTTGTTTGCAAGGGAATCCGCTTCAGCATTGTGCTCTCTGAGAACATGCCTGAATGAGATTTCTCCCAGATCACTTAGATTGTCTATTGTCCTGGTTCTGGTGTTGTTTAGACCTTCCTTGATGAATTTTTTCCCTGTAATCATAGAGGAGATTATGATGGTCGAGTCCCCTATTATGATGGCATTCCTCAGGCCCTTTTTTGAGAGAATAATGGTGCCCAGGAGCAGGCTGTAAGCTTCTGCTGAGTTGTTTGTAGCTTCCCCAAGACCCCATTCATAACTGCAGATAAGAGTTCCATGTTGATCTTTTATTACGCCTCCTGCTCCTGCTGCTCCAGGATTGTGCTTTGATGCTCCATCGAAGAAGAGGGTGGGGCGGTTTTGAGCGCTGATCCATTGGAGGACTTCTTCTTTGGTTCCCCTGAGCTTCCAGGAAGTTTGTTTCTTGTGAGCTTTGCTTTTAGGCGGAGGATTTTGGGAGTGACAGATTTTGAACTTGTTGTACCAGTCCTTTTCCTCTTGAGTCCAGTTCGTTTGATCAGGAGTGGCAATGTAGTTCGCGCTGACTGTTTCAGATATGCTGGCCATTGTTTTTGCTATGATTGTGCCCATTCTTGGTTGGATGTTGTGGAAAATGAAGCTGTTCCTGGCGAGCCAGAGATTCCAACAGAGGGTGGCGGGGATGCATTTCCAGATTCTAATTAGATTGATTTTACCTTTTCTTTGGTGTGGATAATCTTTTTTCCAATTCTTCTGGAGGGAGTGAACCTGATCATATCTTCCCCTAGCTTCCAAGGGACTAGTGAGCTGTTTCCAACAATTCTGAGCCCATGGGCAGAGGAGAAAGGAGTGTTGAATTGTCTCTTCCTCAGCTTTACAGAAGCAACAGATCGAAGGGCCTTGGATGCCTCTCTTCCTCAAGTTTTCTGCAGTGAGGATTTTCCCTTTGAGAAGGGTCCAGTTGAAGTGTTTGACTTTAGGGATGCATTCAAATTTCCAGGTGGCTGTGTGGAGATTCCAATTGGGGATTGGGTTGCTGTTCTGGAGGGATTTGTACCCTTCCCTAACTGAGAAAGACCCTCCACAGGGATCCCAGATGTAAGAGTCTTCTTTTTCTTTATTTACTGGTGCTGTTCCTGAAAGTGAAGACTTTAGTTTGAGCCAGAGATCTTCAAGGTCCTGGGGTAAATGCAACTCTTGCCAATTTCTCCATCTGTTGTGGTTCCAAGAGGAGATGTCAAAAAGAGTGTTTATCCTTCTAGCTTCCATCCAGTTCTGAAGAGGCCTTAGCTCAAGTTGGAGGTTCCTTGGATTGGTGTTCATTATCCTGTCAACCCAGATTTTGGTATCCTTCCCATTGCCCGGGTGCTTGGACACGTTCTCCCTGAAGTGTGGCAGGACTTTTTTAATTAGACGCCAAACTGAGGTGCAAGGTCTGTCAATTATTGGCTCGTTGAGAATGTTAGAGTTTGAACCGCTGAGGTATTTTCTTTTTATGGCCTCCACCCACCAGGATCCCTTGCTTGAGATAATCTTCCATATCAGTTTTAACCCCATGGCCTGATTGGAGAAGCTAGGAATTTTTATTGAGAGACCTCCTTTTTCATAAGGAAGGGAGACCTGCCCCCAGTTAACAAGGCTGAACTTTTTAGTGTCCTGCTTTCCTCCCTGCCAGAGGAAGCTACGCGTTATGAGTTCCATATGCTTGTGGATGCTTGCCGGGGCCATCATAACCGCATATTGATAGATTGGCAGTCCTGAAAGGACGGCCTTTATAAGGATAGTTCTGCCTGCAAGATTTAGCCAGGAGACTCCCCAGCTTTGTAGGAGGCCTCTCATCTTCTCTATGTGTTTTGTCCAAACTTCTGCTTTTATGTGTTCCTTTGCCAATGGTAATCCCAAGTAGGAGAAAGAGCTCCAATTTCTTTGGAGGGGGATGTCAAAGATGTGGGATATACTTTGTTGGATTTGATGAGGCACATTCCAAGTATAAATTTTGCATTTTTTGTTGTTTAGTTTTCCTCCTGAAACCTGAAGGAAGGCGTCCAGGACTCTTTTGAATCTCCTTGGCATCAAGCTGGAAGCTCCCCCAATTAGAAGAGTATCGTCTGCGAATAGTGAGTGGTTAATCTCCTTTATTCCTCTTTCAATGCTTATCCCCAATATCTCTCTCTTGAGGCGGAGATCTTCGAGGTGAGTACTTAGAGTTTCAGCCATAATTATAAAAAGAAAAGGGGAAAGAGGGCACCCTTGCCTAAGACCCCTGGTGCTTTTGAAGAAATTGCCTGGGCAGCCATTGATCAGCGGGGCTGTCCATGGGTCAGAGATACATCCTCTTATGATATCAACTACTTTAGAGGAGAAACCAAATTTTCTCAATGCTGCACTTAAGAAGGAGTGATCCACTCGATCAAAAACGTTGGCCATATCCAATTTGATGATCATGCCTCTTTCTCCTTTGATGAGGCTGCTGTGAATGGCTTCCTGGATAAGGATTACGTTGTCTATAATCTGTCTCTTGGGGACAAAGCCTCCCTGATTCTCAGAAATGATGATGGGGAGGAGGTTCTTGAGCCTGTTGGCGATGATCTTTGTGATGATTTTGTACGAGACATTGCACAGAGATATGGGGCGGAATCTGTCAAAGGATTTGGGGTTAGCTTCCTTGGGTATCAGTGCAATGTGAGAGGATTTCGTGTAGTCCCCCACCTTATTCTTTCTGAATGCATTTTTCACCATTCTCACAAAGTCCTTTTTTATGGTTTCCCAGTGTTGTCTGTAGAAAGCTACCGAAAATCCATCCGGTCCCGGGGCCTTGTCTTGTTGCATGCTGAAGGTGGCTTCTCTAATTTCCTCTTCGGTGGGCTCTTGTTCCAGCTCTCTGTTGTGTTCCTCTTTGATTTTGCTTTCAATTAAACTTAGGAATGTTGTGCTGTCATGATGTTGAGGATCTGCTGTAAGGAGAGCCTGAAAGTGGTCGAAGGCTGCCTTTTTTATCTCTTCTTGGTCATGGAGGTCTCTCCCTTCCACTTCTATTTTGTCGATATGATTTCTTGCCCTTCTTGTCTTGACGTTGTTGTGGAAGAAAGAGGTGTTCTTGTCCCCTGCTTTCAGCCAAAGGCAGCGGGACTTCAGTCTCTGGTCCTCTTCCTCAATACGGTTTTGCCTGTATAGCTCCATGAACATGCTCTTTTCTTTTTCGATGTCATCAGTTGTGGGCTGCGATTGCTCTTTCTCTTTGTGCCATCTCTCTATTTCCGAAAGAAGATCGATTCTCTTCTTTCTCTCGGAGCTTGCCAGCTCTCTCGCCCACTATTTTATGGCAGACTTTAAATGTTTTAATTTGGTTTCCCACACGTAGTGAGGTGAACCGAGGATTTCTTTAGCCCACTGATTTTGCACAAGAGTGCAGAATTCTTCGTAGCTGTCCCAGTGCTTGTTGTATTTAAAAGGGAGGGGGCCTAAATTTGTTCCTTTAGTCAAAGAGAGGGTCACTGCTTTATGGTCTGAGGCTGTTCCATGGATTGTGTAGCTTTTAATTGCCTGGAAGTTGCTGGCCAACCTTTCCTGTATTAAAAATCTGTCTAACCTTTCTTTGATGTTCTGGGAACCTGCTCTTTTATTGGACCAGGTGTATTTGCCATTCGATAGAGGGTTATCTATCAGGTTGAAGAGCTGAATTATTGTTTCAAGCTTGTCTCTGAATGGATCTTGGTGGAAGTTGCCTCCGAATTTTTCCTCCACCTGCCTTATTAGATTCATGTCACCCCCAATGATTATTTGACTACTTTGAATGGAAGAGAGGTCTGCTTCTAGACTGTTCCAACAGCTGATTTTGTCTCTGTAGTGATTGGGTGCATAAATGTTATATATTAAGTAGGCCTCCTGAGTGTTCTTACTCCTTAAATCTGTTCTTATCCACCAGTTGCATAGCTGGGAGTTGCTGATTTCCCACTTGTTTTTGTTCCATAGAGTGCCTATTCCCCCTGAGGCCCCATCTGAGCCTTTTGAGATGCCTGAGTAGTTTTTGAATCTTTGAGTTTGCGAAGTAAAGTCCTGCTCGGTTGATTTGGTCTCTTGGATTAGGAAAATATCTGGCTGTTCCTGAGTCAATAGATCCTTAATTGATTTTATCTTTAGGGAGGAGCCCATTCCCCTGCAATTCCAAGAGACCAAATTCATTATTTCTCCATTGTTGAGTGGAGTCCTGCTTTCTCCTTGGCCTTCTCGCCATTTCCTTTTAGCTTGCCTAGAAAAGAATCCATGGGTTGCTGAGATCCGGTTGCCATCTCCTTAGCAGCTGCTTCATCTCTCAGCTCTTTGTTTGATTTTCTGCCAGCTTTTCTCGGAGGGTCAGAGGGTTGGTTCGCTTCTCTTGTTTTGTTTCTGGTTTGGATTCTTTCAATGGTAGGGGTGGGAAAGAGAGGAGGGAAAGAGCGCGAAGAAGCAGGGCGGGGGGATTGAGGGGGTGAGGGAGGGGCCTCTACAGCGAATTCAAAGGGGTGAGGAGGGAGGAAGTCTGAAAGGGGGGGGAGGGGAGGACAGGGGGGGAGGGAGGCTAAGTCTGCGGGGCTGAGGAGCTGGAGCCCGGATTGAGCTTTTTTCTTTTCACTTGTTCCCAAGAACCCCCTGCATTTTCCTCATTATTCTCCACATCAATTACTTTAAGCTTACTACATCTATTGGCAAAATGGCCGTACTCGTGACATACCTTGCATTTAAAAGGAAGTTGTTCGTAGTCCAGCTGCTGGATGTGCATCCACTGGTCCACCTTGAGTTTGATTGCTTCAGGCAGTCCTTTCCCCAGGTCGACCTTGACGCAAATCCTTGCGCATGCATGCATGTTCTCCCTTGGTTCTAATTTGTCTATGTATTTTCCGACTGCGTTGCCAATAGCTTTGACAGATTCGTCTCCCCAGCAGTGAAGGGGGAGATGAGGCAGGCGCACCCACACAGGAACTGCATTTGGGATGTCCATTCCCGGGTCGAAGTCCGGGGTCCATCTGTTCAGGTAAAGCCCTCTCGTATCCATGAAGTAAGGGCCATTGCGAAAGATGAGGCTCTTGTCTTCTTTTGATTCGAATAGGAAGGTAAAAAATCCTCTCCCGCAGAACCTGATGGCGATCTTTCCTTGGATCATTGGGCTCCATTTTCGCTCCACCCATTTTTGCACAGTGCGAGGAGAAGGCCAAAGGCCTGTAAACTGACCGACGAGTCCTCTTTCAGATAATGCTATTGCCGATTTTCTCGGGAGGGAAGGAGGAAGAATAACCTCAGGGATCTCATCTAATTTCTTGATAAACTTCGAGAGGGAGGGACGGGGTCTGGGATCCGAGGGAATGGAGAGAAGCGAAGCAAAGGCTTCCTCAGGAGACTCAGAGAGCGGGGGCTGGGAGGCGGAGCCTGCCATTGCAGGCTCGCCTAAGAGGAAGAGGGAGGGCGAGCCAACCTTTATGCAGCCATACCCCGAAAAGGAGGCAGAGGCAAAGAGAGGCGCCCAGGGAAGCGCGGATCCGAAGGCAGCAGGCAGGCGCGGGGAGAGGCTGGAGCAGAGCAGCAGAGCCCCTGCAGGCGGGGCCTGAGGAGACCTGCGCAGGCAGCAGGCTAGGTCAGACGGGGGCAGGGCGCGCGCGCAGCCAGTCCATCAATCAGTCCTTGATCGTGAGTCACTTATAATTCTAAAGTCTCTTTATCTTTTATTTAAGTTACAATTTAGTGGGTAGCTCATAAAGTACCATTGTAAAAGTGACTTTCACTTATTTATAAATGTGGGCCACATAATTTTTTTTTTAAAAGTGAGCTAATTAGATTAAGTTTGGAAAGACGGATGATTTTTTTTTTAAATATAACATTATCATTCACTTCCGCACATTCACGTACTTCGTCGACATCTTCAACAACTTTTCTTCAAAAAGCCATAACTTTTTCATCCAGAAGCTATTTTTTTTTAATCAACATAATTTTTCGAGATTTTTCCATTGGAACACTTAGTTTCAACATCTACAACTTCAGTTTTTGTTAAAATGGAGTTTCAACATCTACAACTTCAGTTTTTGTTAAAATGGAAAGTCCATGCCAAATTATTCTTGACAGCACCAACTACTTCCAATGTGTGTCCTACATGGAGGATTTACTTAGAAGTAAAGGTCTTTATAAAATAACCTCTAATGAATGAATGAATTGAATTGATTTACATGAACAATTGAAGCTCAATAAGTAATACAAAGATATTTACAAAAATAGAAACATCAAGTTTCAATTAGGAAATAAAAACAACCAGTTTCTTCTAAGAAACCGCTAAAAAGATAAAAAATAGAAACAGCTAATAAGAATGAGCATTAAACACTAAATAGCGTTATTCTAATACCCTCCCTTAATGCTCAATCTATTTACAACACCGATAGACCCTTTGAATTTTACGAACTTATCAGGACCAAGAGGCTTAGTGAAGATGTCGGTGGGCTACTCTGTTGTGAGAACATATCGCAATTGAATGGATCCGTCTTCAACACGCTGGTGAATGTAGTGACAATGGGTTTCTACATGCTTTGTTCGCTCATGAAAGACTGGATTCTTGGCAAGTTTGAGCACTCCCTGATAATCACAGAACAAGGGAGTAGGACCTGTCTGGAAAACATGCATATCCGCAAGCATACGTCGAAGCCAAACTACCTCACAAGATGCCTTAACTGCTCCTCGATACTCTGCTTCTGTTGACGAGAGAGCCACTGCCTGCTGCTTCTTACTAGTCCAGATGACAGCACCAGATCCTAGACTAAACACATACCCAGCTGTAGATTTACGATCATCAACCGAACCGGCCCAGTCAGAATCTGTTTAACCAC
>APFE030350575.1:26065-36858 GCA_000404065.3 Pinus taeda
ATATATATAATCAATTTAAAGTCAAATTCATATAAATCTATGACTGGAATTATTAGGCATCTTGTAACATGTGAAAAGAATTATTTTTGAGTCTCAAGTGTCAAATTACACCTCCAAGACCAAGTTGGCCCAACAGTGAAGAAGTCGATCTAATTAAGGCAAGTCGTCCTCCTTGGAAGCCTATATATGAGGGATCATTCGACCTCCTTTGGACTCACTCACTGATTCACTCAAGAAAGCAAGAAAGAGGAGGAAGGCAAGTGAAGGACTAGAAGGAAGAAGGAAGACAACATTTTCGAAGTTTTTTCAAGAAGACAAGGAGGGTTGAAAGCTAAGGAAAGAAAGGCAATTTGATCACTTGCAAACCTTTGAAGAAGAAGCAACTCAAGTGAAGGAAGGAGGAAGCTCAAGAAGCCCTAATTCACCCACATGTGCGAATTTGCAACTTGCTGCAGGGGGCCAAAAATTTCAGACCTGCAGTGAGGGTCAAAATCTGTAGTTGGGGATCGAAGTTGTGCAATTGGAAGGGATTTGACTTGGTTTGACGTGGATAGAAGAAGCACACCATCAAGAAGGTTTGACTTGGTCTTGGAGGGGTCTTGGTCTTGGTCTAGAGGTCATGGGATTCGTCATTTGAAGCATCTATAAGAAGAGAAGATATTTTGTGGGTTTTCCTCTCTAGGAGAGGTTTTAGCCCTAGCTAGTAGCGTATATCTTGTGTCCTTGTGTACTATTGATCTTAATGTTTTGGTAAATGTTTGATGATAAGAACAACATAATAATACGAGAAGAAGAAGCTAATAAAAAAGTAAAGTAAAAGAATATCACAAGCAATTATCAAGTCTAAGAGAAATCACTTCAATTGTAGCCCTGTTGATTTCTCAACACCCATTTCTTCTCTTTTCATGTATATTGGCTTGCATGGTGACCAACCTTGTGACATGCAAAGCATTTCACTTTTCTCATGTCCTTCACAGGAGTAGATCCCCACTTCCCTTTACCTTACCTTTTCCTTTTGTCATAAGAGAAACATTCTCCTCTTCTTCCCCACCACACTACCCACCACTCTTGGCATTTTTCCTTATCTCTTGATGGAAATCTGTCGAAGCTAGTGGTAGCTTTGGAAGGTCTTTTGCATAGGCTTGGTATCTTAGCATGTGGGAGATGATTTATTGCCTCTTTAGGTGCTTGCTTGGTGGAGTAAGTGATTTATGTCTTCTTTCTTAAGTCTAACATAGGAAAAGTACAATAATTAATGTCAATTAAGTATTGTTGAATATTAAGTCATTCTCTAAGGATAAATAATTTAATTGCTTAAGTGACCTATAAATAATCTCAACCGTTGATCTCCAAGATGTTCTAGAAGGGAGATTAGGTTTAGGGATATGGACTTAATGAAGATTATTAAAATTTAAGGAAGCCTATTGAATAGATGAAGACACATAACACAAGAACACAAGAGAGGGAGTCATCGCAGAGAGCGATTTTTTGTAGTGTGAGTGGCTTAGTGGATTGGAGCGCAAAAATAGTTCACCCAAAACAATTCTCCATCATCTATTAAACTGGAGAATCTATGTTTTGTACCCACAAAGATACAAGGAAAAATACAATAACTGGAGAGCTACGGACTAACAAATCAACAATCCAAGGTTCTTTGATCATAACAAGATAACATTAGAAGATAGCATTTGAATAACACGATGCAACAAACCATAGACAACAAATCATTGCCAGTGATGATGAAAAACGTTAGAAGAAGGAAGAAGACACCTTTTTAGGGAATTCCTTTCTCAGATGTAGACAAAAGAGCTACGAACTAACGAATCAACAATCCAAGGTTCATTGATCATAACAAGATAACATTAGAAGATAGCATTTGAATAACACGATGCAACAGACCATAAACAACAAATCATTGCCGGTGATGATGAAAACCGTCAGAAGAAGGAAGAAGACACTTTTTGAGGGAATTAAGGAGGAAGTAGAAAGAAACTCTAGATCAAAGCAAGAGTCTCGAAATAATCATTAAGGAGGAAGTAGAAAGAAAGGTCAAAACCCTTGAAGCATTTTCGAGATCATCATTCATACATCACCGAAGGAGTGGAAGCTCTTTAAAGACTAAGGAAGACTAGATCAATGAACATTGTCAAAATCTTCTACTATCTACATCAACATGAAGATTAAGGAGGAAGCAAGTGGAAGAAGCAACATTTACTCAAGTAAGTATATGACTTCATCTGAAACTATCAAAATGTCTTTTTGCAAGGAGAGCAACAAATTGGTTGGGGCTTCAAATTTCCTTGCATGGAAGAAAATAACAGACCTAAACCTCATTGAGAATGAAGTCATGGATTACATCAAGGGGTCAATAACCTAACCTCCCAAAGAAGATACTCAAGCACTTGCTAAATACGTGAAAGGGGAAGTGAGGGCCCAGAGGATTCTCATAGAATCCATCAAGACTCTCTCATCCCATATGTATCAAAATTAGACATTTCAAAAGCAATATATGACAAATTGGTAGAGTTGTTTTCCTTAAGTACTACAGGAGAAGTTATCTTTGTATGGAAAGAACTCTACAAATTGAAGATCTCAAGGGAAGAAGGAATAGCCTCATATTTTATGAGGATTTTAGAAATAAGAGATCAACTTCATGATCTGGGTGAAATAATGTCTGACAAAGAAATGACCACTGTAGTATTAAATGCACTACCGAAGGAATGGGGCAACTTCACTTCAAGTATTTATGGGAAGAAAGAAGCCACCCCTTTCTAAGATCTATGGTCATTATGCAATATCGAAGAAACTAGACTAAAGACAAAAATTGATGTGGGATCGAATGAGCATAATCAAGCATATGTTGCTATGTCAAAAGGAAAGGGAAAATTTGGAAAATTTGGTCCTCAAAAGATAAGGAAGAACTTGGCTAAGGTGCAGTGCTATGGATGTCAAGAATATGGGCACTATAGAAGAGATTGTCCTAAATTAAAAAGGGACAATAACAAGAGAAACAAGGAAGAAGCTCATGTTACCGAAGAAATGGAAGAACATGAAATGAAGAAGCCTAAGAAGGAGGAAGTGAGAGATCTCTATTATGATTGAGATGACCTCCTTCACTAAAATATATTCTTTTGTTGTGTAAATTATAGATAGGAAGCTTTGTAAATAAGATAGGATGCATCATATTAGAGTATGGCATCATGGTAGAAGCATTAGATATAATGAAAGATGTTTGGGATAAAATCTATAGCTATGTAGGGTATAGCCATTGAAAACCTCATTGGAAGATACTTATGGAAAAGGAAGAAGTCATCTAGATAAGGCTCATCATACACTAGTCAATAAGATAACCTCTGTAGGATAGGATATGCTAGATCCTCCAGACTCTCTGATGGAATCTTCAGGTTCACTAATCAGAGACAAGTGTTTCATAAAAAAATCCAAACTTGTGGAATTCATGGTATGATGGCATGATGACATAATAGGGAAGCAGGTCAATGGAATAAAGCTCCTTCATTCAGAGGAAGTAGTTGCAGGAAGTCTGGATGACCCAAAGGAAAGATGAGGTATGAATGCTCACAGGTGATATTATAGAAGTCATGTCATATGGTTACAAACAACATGGATCAATGATCAGTGAAAGGATCTCCTCCCAGGATGCACGAATTCATAAATCACATATTTACTAGATGAAATCAACATAATATGTCCTCATATGGAATAGGAGGTAATTGACTACAACTGAGGAACTCTAATTGGAAGTCCCTAGGAATGAAATATGTGAAGGAAGAGATCGTGGAATAAACAACAATGGTAAAGGAAGTCAACATTCAAAAGACCAAGAAGATTTGACTATGATATCTCCCAGGAAGATATGAAGACTCTAATGGAAGTTTGAAAAAGATAGAGACCCTTGACAATACGTCTTTAGGAGATGTGTCAACATGTATGCTGGATGCTAAAGCCTACAGGAAGATGTCATAATAAAAATCCATCACAAAGGTAATTATGATTCATTTCTTATTTATGAACTAGTATCTGGATGGGCTTATGCAAGGCTACCTAAGGGAAGAACTATGGACAATGTAGAAGGATACAAGATCCTTCCTAAGAAGAAAGCATAATGAAGGTAGCATAACTTGAAGCAATGCTAGATGTAGACTGATAGATCACTTTCTGATGAGGAGAATGATGACATGACTGACTCATGGATGAAGGTGATGGATGGTCTATGCCCTATGAAGAAATCCCCAAAGACGAAGATTCTGAGACAAAGAAAATCCATGACATCGAAGGAAGGATTTCTTCTAGTAGTTGGTTGTCCCATCATCTCCACCTGAGAAGCTATTGTAGGTCCCTAATTAAGAGGGAGCCTAGAAACAAATATCTTACTTGGAAGAAACTTGAAACTTCCTAAGCCAAGAGGGAGCTTAGGTACATTCCTTTATTGGAATAGATATGTCCTCCCTAATTGAGAGGGAGAGATAGACACATTCTTATCTTCACTTGGGAAGACAGAATAGAGTGTTGGGTAATCATTTGGCATCCAATACTCTTTTAGGATGAGATAGGGCATCCAAGATAAAAGGAGTTGTGGAGGACCGATATTCTTTGAGGACTGGGGAGTCCAAGATAAGAATAGTCCTCATGGAACACAGCTTGAGAACCCAGATGGGGTATGTTTCAAGAGAGACAATGATGAGAGTGTCTATAAATCATTGGTCTCGCCAGCATTGAACTCAAATCTTGTGGAGAGATAGAGTTGTTAGTCAAGGCCTTGCTATATAACGATGCTGGTTGATATGATGCTAAACAAATGGGTTACCAATCTGATTCTTCTTATGAGAAATTCTTCAGATTGAGAATGACCAAGTACCATTATGAATACCTCCCTAGTTAAGAGGGAGTGTGGAAAAGTGTAACTAGGTTCGGTCTTCATAATGACATGTAATTGTGACATTTATGTAAGAGATGTAAAGAAGAAAAATAATATTATTGTAATGCTTGCATCATGGGTTTCATGAGCAAGAGATTTTATTTTAGTATAGGCTCCCATTGAGATCCCTTAGGAATTTTGTCATCTAGTCATAAAAGTCTAAAGAGTCATTGTCATGTAATGAAGACATGTTACGCATTGTAAAGAGTCACACTTGTCCATCTAAAGTCATCCTCCAAGACCTTGTCACTGGCCCTCTTCAATTCGGCCTACAACGAAGGGAGAAATCTAGAAGATGATGTCGGCCCTCCTCCAAGTGATCATGTCAGCCTAAAGGACATGGGCAAACGAGTATATATAGCAGTGCTCATCGTCATTTGAAGGTAAGCAATTCGGTCAAGCAAGTCTACAAAGAAGTGAGAGAAACATATTAGAAAGAATCTCTATCTCAAGGAAGCAAGAGGGAAGGAGAGCGAAATTCGTTGTGGAATATTTTGAGGTAGTATATCCTCCCACATGTGAAGGCAACAGTTCCGAAGGTGTCAAGACAAGGTTGAAGGTTTGCAACTACATTGAGGAGATCTTGTTTGGGTAGAAGACCTTGCTAGAAGGAGCTGAGTAGAAGTGCAATAGTCTCTCTCTTAAAGAGGCTATTCAAGTAGCAAAAATCTTCTAGGGTTTTTGTGGTAGGGTTGCAGACCTACAAAAAGGAGACCAAGATTATCAAGGAAGTCGAGAAGGGAAAGAGGAAGAGCAGTGTTGGAGAGGAGGCTAGTGACTTCGTCTTGGAGGACTCTAGTGTCAAGGGTCTTTGTCATATTCTTGGTGTTCGTCATTTAAAGATCTATAAGAAGAATTTCGTGTGGGTTTTCCTGTCAAAGAGTGAGAGGTTTTGGCCTTGGCTGACAAACCTATATACTGTGTCTCTTGTGTCTTTATTTGTTCATGATATGGTAATTGTCTTGATAAAAAGAACACAATAATAATTACAAGAAAGAGAAGATCATAATCAAGAAGCAAAAATCTATCACAAGTAATTATCATAAGTAGAGAAATAATCTAACTATTGATGCCCTAGATTTCTCAATACTACGTGTATCCTCCAAGTTTCAAACATCCCAGAACAAAAGCTATAGCGAAAATGCCACGTTGACGTATTTGATGAGCTTTTATTGAGCCTACCTTCCTTGGACCATAATTTTGAAATTATACTGAATCAAGGTCTGAAATTAGAACCATAGGTACATGAAGATCTTCTATTTGTATCCTCCAAGCTTCACGTTTGAAACATTCCAGAAGAAAAGTTATAGTGAAAATGCCAAGATGAGTTGTTTGATGAGCATTCATGAAGCCTAACTTTGTTAGTCCATATCTCTAAAATTATAGGGAATCAAGGTCTAAAATTTGAATCACAAGTACATGAAGATATTTTATCAATATCCTATGTTCCAAAACATCATAGAACAAAAGTTTTAGCAAAAATACCAAGCTGACCTGTTTGATGAGCATTGAGGAAGCCTAACTTCCTTAGACCATATCTCCAAAATTATAGTGAATCCTTTTTTATTACTAAGACTGATAGAGTCTACTAGGATTGTATATTAGAATATTGAATAATGGTTGATTGATATGTCTTAATGATGTTACAATGAGCCTCATGACATTATATTCATTAACTAACCATGAGGTGGATGGGTGTGTACCCTTTGATCTTTCATTGATGTAGTGATTTATGTTTATAATTGTTATTATTATTTAATATGTTTTTTGTATTACAATGTTTACTACAAAGCGTTAAACTGCAAAGAATACCTCTCAAAGAACCTAGAGAATACAAAAAACAGTTATTGGGAGAGACGGTAGAAAAGCCAAGGATTCTATTGCGATATGAGGAGGAGGGCCAAAGCCTTGGTTTCAAACATGAAAGAACCCTAAAAAACAATTTTATAAATTATTTTCAAACTTGAAAATGGTTAAGGGTTAGCTTGGACTTAGATTGAGTCGAACCAATATGATTTTGTTGACTCTATTCATTGAAAAATACGTAAAAATAAATAAATTTTAGTGCAAGAGTTTATTTTGAAGATTCCAAGCAATTAGAGATAAATATGTAAACTCTACTCATGTACATACCATGTAAGGGTGAATATATCAAAATGACACCAAGGCCAGTACATTTCAACAACAAAATACATCACCAGTCAAACACTAAATGGGTTCTAGAGTCCAAAGAACATGCTACAAACTATTAACCTACTACATGATACATGGTACAAATCATTGATCAACATGATCAATCATCAAACTCATAACCATTGCTAGAAATGGGATCGTCAGTATGAGATACAAAATCATCATTTGTCTCAGAGTCTTCGAACTCGAACTCTTCAGGAACATTTGAAATTGTAGTAGCAGTAGTAGTCCAAGCATAAGCACTAGTTGGCTAAATTGTATGACCAATGCTTGCGTGTGCCATTATTGGTGCTTCACTTACTTCAACTCCTCCTACTGGATATGAATCCAAACCAATCCCCTCCCCCCAACTTCAAGTCATCAATATCAAAATTAGAAACAAACTTTGTTGGGTGAGACTCCTCTACCAGCATTGAGAACAAGCCAGAGAACTTATGGATGCAATGGATTTCAATGAACAATAGGCCAAGTAAGGGTACTAGTCCTGTCCCTTCATTGTAACAATGAAACTCCAAATGGGGTGCAAGAATGAGACGAAGCCAAACATTATCTCATGTTGGAAGGGATAAGCTCCAAACTCTGCAAGGATGATGGGTTGGGGATTGACTGCTTGCACCTTATATGTGGCAAAGGAGTGTGATCTATACTCTCTTTATTGACCAATTTGACTCTAGTAACCTAGGACCCCACACCTTAGAACCATATAGGATAGTGGGCCAAACTAGAGTATTCAAAAGTGACAACTTTGTTGATATGTCCTCAAAATGGTTATGGAAACACCCTCTCTCAAGAAGGGCAGGGGAACCATATCCTTTATTGATTTGAGACTGCAATGTATGGCATAGGCTAAAACTAGGACTTGTGAAGATTACCCCCAAGTAATTGTATGTACAATTGATTGCAATCCCCTTTCTTTCGAAAAAGAAATGGTGATCAAAGAGTGTCTTCGCAGATCTATTCAAGATCATGACCTTGGTTTTACCCAACTTGATTGTCAATTATCGAAAGTCATGAAAGAGGGATGGGGCATCCAACTATATCTGTAACCCCTTGGGAAATGAGTTAGAAGGATCACGTTATTGGTATAAAGAAGGATAGATATCAAGACATGATGGAGTACGCATCTATTTGCCGACTAGATGTGTTCATAGAAAGAGGACTTTAGCTAATCAATGCCGATCCCAAACAATGTGGGGCACAAGGAACAACCTTGTTTGATCCCAATGGTACTCCTGATAAAATTTGATAATCGATGTCCTATCGAAGACGACTAAGAATTGACTCGTAAAGGCACATGATAACAATCAACAAGGTATTGGATATACCAATATCTTTGAGTCTCTAAAACAAAGTCTCATGGGGGATGGAGTCAAAAACTTTTCAAAAGTCCACAAAGTAGCAATAAGCTTTCAAAGAGTGATGTTGTGCCTATGAAAATTCCACAATAGGAACTCCTACTGCAGCAAACTGATGTTACTTATCTTACTTGATTATTCATGCAAGTTATTCACTGTGTTCTACGGTAAATATCGAAGCAAATACATCTGCAACCTTCACTTAAATTACATATATGCAGAAACAAATACTGAGCAAGAAAGAAAAATACAACACATAGGACACAATTATTTTTGGACAAATAGTCCCCGGAAAAACCCAACTTGGGAAAACCGTTGCAACAACTCTGAAGGTTTATTATTATGCAAGAGAAAATTCTGAGTACAATTCTACGATGCTCAACTGGCAATTCGATACAGAGAGAATACTAAACAAAAGACTGGTGAAATGATCTCACGTTGTCACTGGATAATCAGTGACTGATCCTACTGCTCTGGAAGCTCTGCGTCACCCTCTGCGTGGCCTTTGCACAGAACTGCGTCACCTTGGGCAACTTCTATGTCACCCCTCCTGGGTTTTACGCTGCCTCTCCTCTGGATCTTTTGTTGGCTGAGAGATCGACTTTTTGCCTCTCGGACTCACACCCTGACTTCCGACAACTGAACTACGACTTTCCTTAGCAGCAACTCGACTTCCCCTCAAGGACTGCGATGCCGCTGTGTCAACATTGTGTAGGCCAATGTCAATCTTCCTCTAGACGTCTTTTTGTTCTCTCTATGCGTGGTACTCTAGAAATTCCTTCTCCCAGATTCTCACTGCCCCTCTACTGCAAGATCTCCTCAATCTATTTTTCCTCCTGGGAACTTCTCACTTCAGAAAATCGATTTCCTTGATCTCTATGTGTGTTTTCCAAATGACCCTCAAGCCCCTTTTTATATCTTCTTGTTGGACAACCAATGACCTAGATTAAAACATAATGAAAGGCTCAGATCATTTTTGACTTGATCCATGGTTTTTTCTAGAAATTTCACCCCTGATTAGATTAATACCCATTAATATTTTATTTTTCCTAAGTTTAGACTTTAGGAACCCCATTAAAAATATTAATTATTTTAATAAAATCACTTCTAGATGGAATTTCCCAAAACACTTTCTGGGTTCTTTGGAATACCTGTGCCCAAGCCTCCCTGCAAAATTTGAGGCTTAGAGCACATTTGATGCTATCCCAAACCAACAGTGCCTCCTCCATAATGGCTTGAAGTGTAAGGATACTTAGGTTTGAATCCAACCTGTCCTCTAGCTCTGAGTTGCCTCCTCTAAAGCTCCCCTAAAATCATTCAGTGGAGGGTTATAGCATAAAGTTTAGAAAATGTGTGGTTTACCATTATCTCTTTGTAGTTGTTGAGATCTATAATCGAGCCAGATTTGTGAATTAGGTGGATAATGTGATGTGACCAAGACTGGAAAACCCGTGCAAACTGCATGGTTGAACAAGTCGGCTAGGTGGCTATCTAAGTCATAGGACACGTCCCTTAGGGTCTCGTGTCCCGTATTTCACGTGTCAGACACGAAAATCGCCCTAAAACGTGTCGAAAACGTTTTTTTCGTGTCCTCCAATCGAGACACATGTTTTGGACATGTCGAAAACGTGCCCTAACATTTTTGGTTTTTAGGACACGTGTCCCATGAAAAGTGACATTTAAATCCTGCAACATGGTTTATTTTTGGGATTTTTTTGTCATTGTTTGCCACCGAAGTTGAGCTTGCTCGTCGCTTGAATCCAATTTGTTGTGCAGTGTGAGGAATTCCATCAGATTCGAGCGCAATGGTCACAACTTCACATTGACCTGGACTTGGAGATGTAGGAGATGAGTGTTCGCATGCTTTGCTGAGAGTTTGGGGCACTTAAATTTCTTGTATGTTGTGTTATAGCCTACGGAACTTAACTTAATTATACATGAGTGACCATGTATAGATCGCATGTTGAAGTAAAAATCCCAGCTCCCCGTCATGTGCTCATTGCTCACAACACCTTCGAGGTCTAAAGGGAGAGAAAGCTCGATTAATGCTCTGGTCAACAATGAAGTTTGAACACAAATTTATAGTTCATAAACTACCTTATGTGAAGTTTGAACATGATCAAACTTGTTTGAAGTTAATAACAAAAATTATAACATGAACAATGAACATTGAACGGTGAACATCATTGATGTAGTAAATTAATAAACTAACTAGTAAATTACTAAGTAGTAAATAGTGTATGCTAAATACTAAATAGATATCATCATGATTCATATCTATATGGATCAAGCACTATATTTCAATGTTT
>APFE030350576.1:0-10726 GCA_000404065.3 Pinus taeda
TATAAAAGTCGAGTAAAACCTTTAATCAACTCGACGTAGTTCTGGATAAATTGACATAAAAAGTTTACTTTCCCTTGCAAAATTTGGAGTTGTTGAAGATTGGAAGAAGTAGGCAGATTCAAAAATAGCCTCAACCTTCAACAGATCGACATGAATGCCTTCCTTTGAAATGACAAATCCTAGCAATCAACTAGATTGTACACAGAAAACACTCTTATGCGGATTCAAGCAAATATTGTAATGACGACATATGATAAATATTGTTCTCAAATGCATTGGATGGTCTTCCCATCTTAGTGAATGAGCTGACGAGTCATCCAAATAAGGTTGCACAATATGCTTGATCTCGTGAAATGCATGACATTTCCCATTGAAAATTTGGACCAATGTTCTTCAAACCAAATGGGAGCTTTCGATAGGAAAAAGACCCCCATGGGAAGTTGAATGTGGTTTTGTGTTGATCAGCTAGGAGTATGTTGATTTGTTTGTAGTCAGAAAATCCATCCATAAATGAAAACATTTGATTTTTGTCACATTCATCAATGATTTGATCGATATATGGAGTAGGATAATTGTCTTTTGGACAATATTTATTGATATCCCTATAATCGATGCATACTCTAATGGTTCCCTATTTCTTATTAACAGGTACGATGTTTGACACCCAATCAATTAAGGGAACCAGGTAGATGAAACCTACTTTGATCAATTTCTCGACCTCATCTTTAATCCCAGCAAATTTTCGTGAATGCACCAGACATAATCATTGTCTGATAGGTTTGGCATCTGGGTAAGTCTTAATTTCGTGTACTATAATTCTTGGGTCAATTCCTGGCATTTCCTCCTAGGACTAGGAAAAAATGTCACGTAATTCTTGAAATAGGGCCTTATATGTTCGAATTTCTTCGATTGATCATGAGGCACATATGTGAATATTTTCAACAATTCTTGTTTTAATTGAGATGTCAATGGTAATCGTTGTAGATATATTATCCAAATTCCTTGCGGACTTAGTTTTAAATATTGAAATGGGTGATTCTGGACTATCAACTATCTCAGGTGAAAACATAGTTGAAAAATCATTCTTGATTTTATTAGGGTCAGGTAGAAAATATGAACGATGATGGTAATCATTCCATGGAATTTCATCTGAATTCATGACCTCCATGATAATTTCTTTAGTTGGAAACTTATAATCGAAAGGATCAAAGAGTGAAACTGGTTATAACCATGGAAAAGGAGAATAATCTTCATTGATTGTATCCACTCGATCAATATCAAAATATGAAGGGTCAGAAAAATATTGTACTACCTGATAATCCAATTCAAAAGGGATCAAAGGCATCTCATCGCCATAGGAGGCTAATTCAGACTCTAAAGGCACTAAAAACGGATCAAAAGATTCCATAGTGCATGACGTAATCATGTTAACCTCGGCGATATTATAAGGAAAATTCGGTGGAGGAATTGCAAAGGTTCCCCCATCAGTGATGAGACTTTGAGTAAACCAACACCAATATCCTCATAAAGAGTATTGTTTATCGACAAAAGGTATGCTACTTGTAGAGTTAGGGTCAAAAGTGTACTAAGACAACTGGTCTACTTTGACAATTTTCCCTTTGTGAGGAAATTGTATAATTTGAAATAGCGATGAGACCACTGCTGACATAACATAGGTCCAAATTTGACCAAGCAAAAGTTCGTAATTGAGTTAAGGATCAAAAAATTCAACTTCGATGCCAACCATTTTCCCCTCTAACTCTATGGGAAAATCATTCAGGACTCCATATGGACGAAAACCTCTTCCATCAAAGGCTTTTAGAGTGGTAGGTAACTGATTGATGGTTGGAGAACCTAAATATTTGCAACAAGAAATCGACAGAATACATGTAGAAGCTCCTTCATCAACAACTGTGTGAAATACTCATCTAGTTTTAACAAAAGCTAGAATCTAGAAAGCCAGTTGATGAGGAAGTCTCAGAATATGACTCTCAAGATCAAGGATAATTAGGTTAGAATCCTGCGGATCAATGGATCCTATGGTTGGCAATAAAAAAATTTCATTGTGTCGGGCATGTTTGCAACAGCTCTAGAATTGACATTGTGGAAGGAGACATAGCCAAGTCTTCAACAATGTTGTAATTTTGTGCAGCCCAAGCATGCAGGTAGAAAGCTGATTTCCGAAGAACACCTTTGGGAGGCAGTCAGATCATCATGTTAGGATTCAGTTTCTCGATCTGTAATGGTTCATAAGGAGGAGGAGGAATTGAATAGGAATTTTGACCAGATGAACTAACCTCATTTCTATTGTCAACAAGAAACTTAGACCCGCAATATTTCGATCTCGTAGCTACCATGACTTCTTGTGAAGACATCGTCATGATATCTTGTGATGTGGAAGAGGAAGATGTGCTATGAGAAACCATTTTTCTATCTCAAGAAGGAAATGGATCCTTCAAAACAATGGGAGTTAGAGAACCTTTAATGAATTTAGAAACCTTTGCCTGATGTGGGCATTCCTTTGTATAGTGATCCTCATTGCAAATAAGACAAGGATAGTGAGGTTTTCATTTTTTGTCAGTAGGCTCAATTTTAGTAGGTTTCTCTTTCGAAGAATAATTTTGTTTCAATTTACCTTTCCCATTCTTTTTACCTCTGGTTGATTTTATCTTACCGGTAGCTGATTCTACGACATTAATCTTTGAAATAGTTTCCATGGTGTATCTTGTATGGCCGAAATTGGAGTATTATTAGAATTTTTCTTTTTCCCTCTAGATTTTTGGTTAACATAACCTATAATACCATCAGCGAAATTAGATCCTATAGGAGATGTACTGATTGGTTCACCCATAGGGCATGGTAAATTCAAGATTTTTTTGTACAAAGTGCTAGATTGAGTGTAGACTAAGTACGGCCATAAGAAATTACCAGCTCTTCCGTGATGACACCTCCCTTGGAAACATCCTCCGTAATAATGGGAAAAAGTGACTTCGTAATATGATCTGAAATAAAAATTTTGACTAAGAAATATCTACGTCTCCATTCATGGATATGATCATAAATGTGAGTCAATTTTGATTATTTTAAAGAAGTCAATAGTTCGATAATAGTATCATAATGGATCGATCGCTGAAAGTGGGTTAAAAATGTTATTTCCATGTAATTAAAGTTATGGAAAGAAGCACAAGGTAGCTCAATGTACTATTTGGCTGCCGAACTGGTTAAAGTTCGTTGGGAAAGGCGAAGATAGATGGAATAATCAATTAAATAATTTGATGTACACCAAAGTTGATATGTCATCATATGATTGGATGGATCTTCTCTCGATTTGCCTTCAAATTTAGGTATGTCACTCAGTAAATTAGTAGGATTCGTCGGCCAATAAGGATAATAATAAATGGGGTCATTGGTTAATCAGGATAAATATTGTAGATCTAGAGTTGCAATTAACGGTAACTGTCGGTTAGGGTCTTGTGGTAAAGATTGATAATCTTGCGGGTGAAGACCAACCCCTGGAGGAGGATACCCAAGATATCTTGGAATAACCAGTGCAATTGTAATTGGAATTCCACCAGGGTAATAAGGGTGAACCATATCGAGTTGAGGTTAACAAGGACTTACTAAGTATGACTGGGGTATGGTTGATTCTGAAAAGGTTGATCTTGACCAATTTGACCTAAGTAATATTTCCCCTATACAAGTTGAACTTGAAAAGGTTAACCTTGAACAAATTGACTTTGAACAGGTTGACTTAGAATAAATTGACCTTGAAAAGGTGGGTTTTGGAATGTTTGACCTTAAAAAGGTGGACTTTGAAAAACTTGTCCTTGAAAAGGTGGAACCTGGTAAGCTTGACCTTGAAAAGGAGTTTTCATGGTTTCGGCAATGGGTTTGCTGATAAGAATCTATGGTATAGACTGGATCGTAGGAGTAGTTTGATAAGCATAAGCCTACGAGATTTCTTGAGTAGTTTGAGGTAGAAATATTTGAGGGCTTGCTAGAACAGCCATTTGTGATACTCTTGGAATGCATTTCTGAGGAGAACTTAGAACCGATTGCGAAACAGGTGTTTGAATAGGGGTTTGGGAGAACTCTAAATAGGTTGTTGAATCAATTGTTGAACAAGTGTTTGAGAAATTACTTGGATAGATTGTTTGACAATTGTTTGAGGAATCCCCTGAACAAGTTGTTGGATAGGTACATAAATAATTGGAATGGGTATTTGAGGAACAGTTTTTCTAGTAGGCTAGATAGGTTGATAAAGTGGCACTTGTGGAGAAATTGGATCATATTGTTGAGTAAAAACATGATTCCAAATAGTATTCATCCAGGATAAGGAGTACCTAACTTAGGCTGAGGTATCTGATCATAAGTTCCAGTAAAAGGTTGAACCCTAGCAATAGGTTGTCCTCTAGGTGGAGGATAAGGTGGTTTCCCCCCAGGTTGGTAATAAACACCAGTCAGGATTACTTGAGGGTTACTTGAATTACCAAAAAGCATGTTAATTTGCTAGTTTGATGCCGTAAGTGCTTCAGGCATGGAAGTCATGCTATGAATAGTAGATGTAGATAAACCAGATGACCAAGTAGAAGGTTGGGGAGAAGAAGCAACTCCTGAAAAATTCCCAGTAAGTGACTGGTATCAAGGAGGAATTTATGGACCACCATACAATAGTGATTCTAGGGAGCTGGTAAACATAGATGAATCAATAGGTTGGCTCCCAATATGAATTTTTGACATAGTTATTTTTGGTGAATAAAAAGGAATGCATGGTGGTGGCAAGTTCTGACCTAAAAAATTCAAAGTGGTTCAATACCAAGGGTCATGTTAGAAAGGAGAGAAAGGAGCTCTTGGGTCAAAAGTTTCACTACCGGTAAATGGAGAATGAGGTGTTTCTGTCTCTTCGGTAATGCCTTCAATGCTAATTAGCCCTAGAGGTAATTCAGTTGTAACTATCAACGTCCTTTGAGGTGAAGGTGGATTAGGAGTAGGAGCTAAAACAACTGAAGGTGGATCAATATGTTCTACCTTTTTTTCAGTTAGCTTAATATCTGAAACTTCACCAATATCAGGTTCAATGTGAACTACTTTAGTAATCTCTGGACCAGAGTAAGCTAAGCCTGATTCTATTTCTTGTGTTGGATTCACTTCGGTTTCAATTGGCTCATATTGTAAAATTGTTGATGTTTCAGTTTCTTCTGAGACTTTTGATCATGTTGACTTTGACCTTTTAGTTTTTATCTTTTCCAATTGACTAGGTGTATATTCAGGAGGTTTACCTTGCATTCTACGTGAGTGCCTTGGTGATTCTGCTAGGATGAAAATTTTATCACAAAATTAAGCAATATTCACAATCCGATCTTCATGTCTCTAAAAATTAAAACAAACAATTAACACACACTAAAAAATCTAAGGATTCAAACCAAGCAAACAAGCTTTTCACAACAAAATCACTAGTTGGTAATGAAATCCATCATTACAGAAATCAAAGTGAAAAGTGGTTGTAGATAGAGCGAATGGAACCAGTTACACTAACAACCTGCTTAATGAAAAAATCAGGTGCAAGTAACTTCACTTATGCCATCTCGAGCAAAGATTACCCTCTAAAAATTCCAAGTGAGTCTAATCAACATCTGTTCTAGTTACAGAAGGACATTCCCTCTGCTGTCACCTCAGGTAATTGTCCTAGGATTATGGTCACTAATATTACTAACTACAACAATTCTACTTGGGGGACAGTCGTAGATCAGACGTACACACAAGGGTAGAGTAACAAAGCTCAATCCCCTTGAAATCTCCTCAACATGGTTAATTGGATGTTTACTTTCAAGTGACCCCAAGTACCTTTCCGCACCATTGTAATATGTGTAAATCACTATAACATATCCAATGAAGTGGGTAGGATCACTTCACAAGGTCTGATATGATCTCGTGCTTGACTCCTTTGTAAGGGGAGCTTCCTAGAGAAAAAGCAAAATAACTAGACTTATTTACCTATCATAATATTCTAGTGTTTGTCTGTAGCTTTGGAAAGTTTACTCACTTTCCTATTCCAAGGACCTACAACCTAATCTACTGTAGGTGGAAAAGAGCCCTAAAAATAAACTTTCTATATTAATTTTAATTAGCGTTGATTTTAATAGTTTTTGTTTATGAAAAGGTAATGGATGTGAAACTTGATGAAATTGTGACTTGACGCAATCCTAATGCAATCTAAAATGATGATATTGATCTTTTTTGGTGCAATGAAAATATATCTAAAGTAAGGAAAGAGTTTTTCAACTTTTCAACTGAAATGTAAACAAAAGCTCTAAATGCCACTACAACCCTTTTCCTAAAATGGGAATATCCAATTTCAAATCACCCGAATATTGAAAACAATTTCAAATTTTCACTTTTCCAATAAAACAAGCAAACAAGAAATCTCTCTTTTCATACAATCACTCAGAAATTAGAAAAATGCAACAAGAAACCAATAATGACTAAAAATGGATTTTCTTTAATAGAATGCTATGAATTCACTTGCAGCAAAAGTACGATTCATGAACACTTCAACACTAGAAAGAAAAATGATTTTGCATTTCGAAACTAGTACAAGAAGTATTTTCTCAAACAATACCTAATCTTGTAAATCATTGATTTTGACACACAAATCAAACTTTTACAAAAGAGCAAAATGGAGTCAAACTTGATGTAACGAACAGAAGAAAGATAGATAGTCAAGAAGATAAGACTAAACAACCTATCTTTTGATAAATCATTCATTCACCAGATAAGACGTTACCCTAATTTGCAAAAATAAGATAATCACAATCAAAACTCTTCATAACACTCGACGAGATTGACAATCACTCACAGAAGGTTCAAACAAGTGTAAAACATTAACAGGAAAAAACCAAAATTTTGGATTTAAAGAGGATATAACTGAGTTTTTCAAAAATTCCAGGCATGTGTGTAGGATCGGGAGTAACCCATGCTAATACGCTCTATTGTTAAAAGTAAACTGCGTAGAAGTGCGCACTGTGCTTAAATTAAAAGTGCACACAGCGAGAAAATTCAGAAAAAAATAAAATAAATCAGATCCAACCCAAAATCCAAATTTCTAAAATTTCCAGACACTCAAAGAAGGCTTGTGTAGTAGGTTCAAAAGGTAAAACAAGGAAAAATAATGGATTTTGAAACGATTCCCTAGTGGAGTCACCAATTTGTTATGTGGACTTATCCCTCTTATGGATAAGTGCGATCTCCCTAGACTCCAAAGAACCCTAGTAACAAACAAACAAGAACTACTACCTTTCTCTAGACTCTGATACATTGAAAGAAAATAAAATGATAGAGGCCTCTTATCGATTTAACGAACTGATTGATGAAGTCCCTCAAATATTTCTACCATTCACTCTTTGATGATCTAAATTTCCTCTCATTATTCCCGGCAGCTTCTCCACAATGTCCTGAAAGAGATATGCAAAGACAAAGACAAACAAGAGATCAAAGAATACAACATATAACCAAAGATATAAAGGGACTAATTAACCAATTATATATCATAAACTGATCAATTATGCAAGAAAAATATATGTAGGTGATTAAGGAATCCTACAAATTAAATCAATGAAAATGTAACCGAGAAAGAACAATTGCTTATATATTCATAAAATTAGAGAAAATCCTTACAACCATATAGCTTTGATGTTGCGAGTCCCTTATACAATCTCTAACACTCTCCCTTGCAAGAAAAACCCTTCCAACCTAATCTCAACAACATAAACCTACTTCCAATAGTCCTCCCCAAATCCTCATACCAGTAGTAGCTTTATAGGCCAAGAATGGGAAGTTTTTTATCCATAATTCTCTAAGGGATGAGATCCACTATTAGTGGGATAAAGGTTCCACAAAGGAAGGGAAGTTACTCCATTATGGGAGGGATCAATATTGAATAGGCACCCATTCAAAGCTCACTGGTTTGGATAGATGCTACCAACAATGCTTCTAGACTTTACCTTTTATTTTTACATACTTTAAGTCATGTTCACAAGTCACAATGTAAGACAATGTGTAGTTATGCACATAAATTAATGGTATTCTCTACGTATGCACAAAAATCAATTAGGGAATTGCAAAAGTAGCTAAAATCAAGGTTTTGTACCATGAGATCCAGGAATTCCACTTTCTTTGGAATCCTTTAGATTCAAACTTTGCAGGGGAATGCTTCGGGACACATTTGTGGGTGGCGAGAGATCCAAACCGATGGTCATTTGTCTAATGCGACAAAATGATGCATAACACACACACACACATATATAAAGAGAGAGATAGATCCATACATATATGTTTTCTACATTCCAATGTGAAGGAGGTGTATTTAAATATATATCAATAATTTCAACAAAGTGTAGAATAATAATAGAGTATCTCTCTCTCCTCTCTCCTCTCTCTCTCTCTCTTTCTTATAATATATATATTATATATATATATATATATATATATATAATATATATATTATAAGAGAGGAGAGAAGAGAGAGAGAGATGTGGACATTAAATGTGAATTAAATTGTTATATTATATAAAGCAATTGAAATGCTTTTTTTTAATGATCAAAATATTTTATTGTTGTTTATCAAAATGAAATATTTCATGTTGGCAATGAGTTTAAAACCACGTTGTCTCTCTCTCTTCTTGTCTCTCTCTTTCTCTCCTCCTCTCTCTCTCTCTCTATATATATATATATATATATAATTTGAGAAATTATTGTAAGGTATAACTTGTTTTTTTCAAATTTTGTTATTCTAAAAGAGGTTTTTCACCTCAAGAGATTTGGAGCTCTCTATATTTGATTGAAAACTAATTATATTCATACATTATATACAATGAAAATATATACTTATATGTAAATATAAATAAAATTATATATTTATTAATTGAAATGAAAATAAAATATAATTGTGTTAACATATTGACCATATTGAGAATATGGTATTAAAAAAAATGCAAATTCATTCCATAGCTACCAAAATTTTATTACACGATTTCAATAATAATCACACCCCCCGCCCCCACACACATATATAGGTGTAAACGTTTTTTCAAAATTCTTATTTTAAAAGAAGTTTTCACTTCAAAGAGATTTGGATCTCTCTAAACATTTACTGGAAAGAAGTTGTGTCTATACAATAGATATAATGAAAATATATACTTGAATGTAAATATAAACCATATTATATATTTATTAATTGAATGAAAAAAAAAATTATGCTAATATATTGACCATGTTGAAAATATGGTATTTAAAATAAGATTACTTCATAGCTACCAAAATTTTATTACACAAATTCAATAATGATCCATCATGAATAGGTTGGATATAACATATCTCCAAAGGGGCAGGAAATGAGAGATTTTTTCTTTGCGAGGTTTCTGGTAAAAAGTTTTGAAGACAAGACGACTAGTCAGTATGACGAGATCTGAAGATCCTCCATCGAACTAAAAGAAATTGATACATAGCATGAGCTCTCCTGCTGGGAGGGGAGAGATCCCCTCCTACAAAAACGTAGCAATTGGTGAATTCAAAGGAAAATACAATGCAAACACTTCAGGTTCTCACGACGCCAACCCTACTACGGAACCAGTCTTAGGAGCTCGATTGAAAAACCGCCTCAAAGGGAAATGCCTTCTGTGAGTTGAAAAGAAGCCAATATTTGTTATCCCAGCCAACAAACTCGAGAATTACAAGAAACATATGAAGGATCATGCACTGATCTACAAGTTTATTGGTATTTGGCCCTTGGAAAAAGATTTACTTAAGTGGACCCAACTGAAACGGCAACCAAAGGGCCACATTGATCTGATATTGGGAGCTCAAGGTTTTTTTACAGTGATTTTTATGAGCCTGGAGGACAAAGAGATAATTTTTTAGAATGGGCCATACTTCTACTATAATGCCAGACTTTTTATGCACTTCTGGGAGGAATGTTACAACCTCGACCAAGAACAATTTATGGCAGCCCCAGTTTGGGTACGCCTCTTTTCTCTACCAATGGACTTCTGGGATATAGATATTTTAG
Source organism: Pinus taeda (assembly GCA_000404065.3). Classification (NCBI taxonomy): domain Eukaryota; kingdom Viridiplantae; phylum Streptophyta; class Pinopsida; order Pinales; family Pinaceae; genus Pinus; species Pinus taeda. Next base: position 10,064 of record APFE030350576.1, read on the forward strand.
AAAGGATAGGAAACTCCATTGGAATATTTGTTAAAGTGGCAGACTCTATCAAGAGAGGAATATATATGTCCTATGCTCGGATTTATGTCTATATGAATATCACAGAACCACTACCAGAAACAGTTGAACTTGAGTACCAGGAAAAAGTGTGGCAACAACCATTGGATTATGAGCATATTTTGTTTCATTGTAGGCAATGCTATGAATATGGACATATGTATAAGGCGTGCCCTCTTAATCAGGTGGAGGCAGTGGAGGCAACAAGACCAAAATATGAAGTGTTGTTGCAAGAAGAAAATGAAGGCTTTCAGGAGGTTTCTCACAAGAAGAGGCCCACAGGAAAATTAGGATACTCATATGAGGAAAACCCCTAAAAATCATAACAGATTTAGGGTCCTACGGGAGATGGGGGAAAGTTATAGAAAAATGATGAAAGGAAAAGAAGCAGATTCGAGGGTAATTCCTAAAAAAACCCTAAGGTGAAGAGGAAGACACAAGAAGAACCAATGGACAAGGAAGTAACCGAGCTAACACTGGACCAAAACAACATGGAGATTGATGGGACAAAGGAAGACTTGAGCATGGAAGAGCAAGTCCTCAAGAGATTGTTGAACGAATGGCACAACCTGGATGAGAGATTCACCCATGAGGAATATATATATA
>APFE030350579.1:0-14975 GCA_000404065.3 Pinus taeda
CCCCATCAACCTAAAGTTGAGACCAATGGCTCCATTAAGATTCAATAAAATAATCTCCCCATCGACCCATGTCAATGAAGTGTCAATAGTTGTTGAACATGGAAGAATGCATACTCTCATGTAATCCTTCATTGGTAAATCAGTGCATTGGTGGGATACATAGACTCAAAGATTATAGACATTGATGATTTCCATGACATCTTTTATGGAGTGGTTTGGAGGTTAAATTCTATTTATGATAATTTTCACAACCCGTATTAAAGTCTAGCTTCAATGTTGTAGCTTGTATTCATTAGTGTGAAATGACTAGAAAATAATCGTGTACAAAGATGAAAGAGTGTGGCCCCACATGTTTCCAAGCATGTTATATAATATACCTTAGAAATGATTTAAAATAGAGGAGTCACATGGTGAGATATTCTCATTAAATGATTTGAAATAAAGCTTTATTAAATTTTTTGAGTTCAAACCTAAAGAGTCATAGTTGATTGAAGTAGTTCAAGGCATAAGAATATTTATTGAAAAACAAATCCTGAAGTAATCTTACAAATGGAAAAAAAATCGACGTGGGGCAACTTCAAATTGCAATTTGTTTTCATGCAATGAATAAGACAATAAAAAGGTACCAAATAGACATGGAAAACGTAAGTTTTCCTACACAAAATTTTGGATGGAAAAATAACCACCCTAGAGTAAATAAGCATGTAAACATCATTCTAAGGGTATACAAGGAGAAGAACAAAGAAAATATGCAGAATCCATGTTTTCCACTTTCCTATAATGAAGTTAATGAAGATAAGCATGAAATTGATGATTTCAATCCCCTTGAATGGATGAATGTGGAGCTCAAAACTATGGAAGTTAACATATTGACCAAAAGTTGACCAAATATGGCCCGTGTAGGCAATTATTGATCAGGAAAGCAAACAATAAAAAAATTGTATCTATTAAGACAATATTGGGATGTATTTTCCCAAGACTATAAATAATTGAAATGATTAGTAAAATAGATGGGGGAAGATGAAAATAAATTCATACAAGGCACAAAACCCATTAAAAAATTAGGCTTATAAACTAGCACATACATACAAACCTATTGTATAGAAGGAAATTAAAGATATGTTGGCTATTGACTTCATATACCCAATCGATAAATTTGAATGGGAAAATCCTATGATCGTGCAACCAAAGAAACAAAATCTAAATAAATCAACAATATTTGTTGACCTCCATGGGCTTAACAAGTTAATAGTAACATGCCCATTCCCAACTCCATTCATCAAAAAAATAATTAACAATGGGTTAGAAAATGAGTGTTACTCATTCACAGATGAATTTTCAAGGTATAACCAAGTACTTATTATTGAAGAGGATCGTGATCAAACTAATTTCATTTCAAATTTTGGATCCTTTGTACACAAGGTTATACCTTTGGGACTTAAAAATGCACAAGCAATCTTTTCAAGAATTTTGGTTAATAAATTCCAAAAATGCATCTATAAAACAATGGTTGTGTACTAATGCAGCTCATCAATAGGTATATCATAAGGGTCACAATGCCATCCTCCAACTTTAAAATCATCTCTTTCTCACATTTATTTACAATTTTTTTTATATTGTGCTTAGTGTGAGGAGTAAAAGATGTGTTGCTATGTCAAGTGGCCTAATATGTCTTAAATGCAGGAATTGGAACAATTTTTAGATAATTTGAGTGTAGGAGCTCAGAGTAGAAAACAAGGAGAGATTCTAGGAGGTTGTCTACCTCCTTAACTCTTCCATTCAATCAAAGATCACCACTCTATCTCTCATAAACTCGAGGTAATTGGCATCCAAGCAGGTCGAGGTCATTGGCAGCCAAGCTAGTGCAGTTCAAGGAAGATCTAGATCCATATTTCTTGAGTTTGGGAGACAAACATATCTATTCTCTAGGGAGTTGTTGGTAGCTACCCTTTTGTATAAATAAACATGCTAGGAACTCATTAGGATTCAATTTTTTGTTGTAGCTAAGAGGCTATTGAGCTCAAGCACTTGTGACTGCTATTTTTTATGATGTATTTGACATTTTTGGAATGATAATGAGAATTTTCATTTTGATCCATCATTTAGTCCAATGGGATGAAACTCTTGGGTTTGGGCCCAAACCTAGTAGCTTAGGTCCCTCTTATGTATTTATACTTCTTTTAGTTTAGAATGTTTGATTAGTTTCTACATTTTAGTAGAGCATAGTTCTTGAAAACTTTTGTGACCATGGCCTCTATCTCATCTCTCTCATGGGAGCATGATTAGAGGACTCCACCATCACAGCCCAAAAACATTGTGTGATTTATTGTTTATGATTTCTTGGAAAACTCTTCATTTTTTAATCTTCATTTACATATGATTGTTGTAGCTTAGAAGTTAATTCATTGCATAGTTCAAGTTCTTAGCATCAGTTAGATAGTTTCCAAATTCAACTCATCTTTTCCATCGCTAATTGTAATATTTTGCAAATGAAAATAAGAACAAGTGCAAGTGATGTTGTAGGACTATTAGATCTGCAGGAAACAAATCTTTTCACCACCTTCATCCAGGACTTCTCCACTCTCTTTTTATGAATGCTAACCAATTTTCATGATCTCAGTTTTTAGGTCACCATGAGCAGCCCTCTTCGTCCAAAGTTGGCCTTCCTAAAGTGTTGGGTTTGGCTAAGGATGTTGGTCACCTTACATAAATTTCCCACAACTTTCATCCATATTTCCATCACTCTATCCCATCATCTTTACCCTCCAAACCCTCTCGGTAAACTTCCTGTTTCAGGACTTCCTGTAGCAATACAGGAATCCTGTAGCACACTTGTAGCAACATGTATTTCCCCTCCGTTGACCTATCATGCCAGTGTAGCTTAGTATAGGAGTAGGTCAGCCCCCAGTATTAGACTCCATGATCAAAGGTACGACCTAGGTCATTCCCTCCATTCCTTTTCCTTTACTGCAAGAGAAAATAGCATTAGTTCCTTCATCACAAATTTGGTTAGGGCATTACTTAATCTACAAAAGTGAAATAGATAAATGATGCATGAATTCTTGAGTTGTGAATTGGTAGAATAATCTTCTATTTTCAAGTGAATTTTATATCTAGATGGTGGATTTCAATTAGTGTAGCTTTCCTTTCCGCAGTTAGAATAATTCTTGTGTTCTCTCATGGATTGGTTTAGTAGCATTTACAAGTTAGATTGGAAAAACTTTTTTTTTTTTTTTTCACTAGGACTAGCTTTTGAATCATGCTTTCAATAGTTAATCTTCCCTAGTTCGATAGAATAATGGTCTTGGAGCCCTAATGATCAAATTACCTAGTTGAGGGTGGCATGAGTATAATTCCATCTATTTTATATATAGCACTGTCACCTCAGGTTGATAAATAGAGTTGAGGAGCTTGTGGGAGTTGCAACACTCTTGGTGCAATACCAGGGCTCACCATGTGCTTCAATGATTGGATAGTTTATAACCTACTTAAAAAACACATCCAATGTCTTAGAATAATGTTGTAAAGGTGTTGATAGATCTACCTTTCCTGAAATATAAATAAATGCTTATATTTATTCATATAAGAATACTCCTACGTCATGTTGTATGCAAATATGGAATAAAGATAGATATAGAAAAATAATAAATGTGATATTCGATTAAAAACTATAGTGAATCAGAAACAAATTAAAATATTCTTGGGGCAGAGGATAATATAGAAAATCTATAAGGCATTACTCTAGTTTTAGTTTACCCATCGACGAGCTTCTCATAAGAGATATTGGGTTCATATCAAGACAAGAGTGTAATGACTATTTTGAGTTTCTAAAGAGAAAATTGGTGGAGGCACCTATATTAAGGTTTATTGATTGGTTGAAGAAGTTTTATGTCCATGTTGGTGCTTTGAATGTGGCAGTGGGAGATGTTTTGGCACAACTAGATGATGACATGGTTGAGAATTTGATTGCATATGTTGGTTATAACTTGAATAAAATAAAATGAAATTATTTTTCCAATATGGATTGGAAATGATGTTTGTGCTCTAGAAGAACCATCACAATCTATTGGAAAATCCTTTCACATTCTACACCAACTGTCAAGCACTAAACTATTTAGTAAATAATCCTATCCATCAAGTGAGAGTGTGTCAATGGTTGTTACTATTCTAGGAGTTTGAATTTGACATAATAGTCCAACCCAAAAAGAAAAGTGTCAAACTCAATCACTTGAGTCAACTTGAAATAGGTGAAAGCTCGACAAGGATAGATGATGAGTTACCATATGCTCACCTATTTAGAGTTGAGGCTACCCCTACGGAATTAGTAGACATGGCCCATTTTTTAGAAGAGGGGAGGGAACTCAATTACTTTCTTAAGAAAAGGAAAAAATACCAACAATGGTGGCCACCCCATACATTCTCATGGATAGGTTTTTTAAAAAAATAGGACGCAACAATGTGTTTATAATATGTGATTTTGAGCATGAATGTGAAATAATAATGGATGAAGCACAAGTGGGTCTCATGGGTGGCTATTAGCAAGAGAAAACTATAGAAAGGAATGTGTTTTAGGTTGGCCTCTGGTGGCTAAGTCTATATAGAGATGTCAAATAAAAGTGAAAAAGTGTGATATTTGCTAAAGGATGAGTAGACCATTATGGAAAAATGAGATTCCCTTCTATTCGATAAACCTTCTTTTACCATTTGAATTCTGGGAAATTGATTTTATCGACCCATTCTCTCAAAGGGCACAATAAATTGGAGCTAAGCACATAAATATTTAACAAAATAAGATGAGGTGGAGTTGGTTGAATTTCATAAACAAGAAGTTGTATCTAAGTTCATCTATGAAAACATTGTTACAAGATTTAGATGTCTATTTTAACTATAATCAATGATCAAGGAATGCATTTTATTAAAGACAAAATTAAAGTAATTCTACAAATGTTTATGATCAACCACATAAAAACATTTTCTTATCATCCACAAGCAAATCAGGTAGTCATTTTCTTCAATAAAAATTTACAAAAATGATTGACTAAAATATGTGGGATTGTCCAAGGAGATTGAGATGATAAGGTTCCAATTGTACTATGGGCTTATAGAACTACATAAAAAATAGCAACCAATCACACACCTTTCAAACTAGTTTATGGGAAAGAAGTTGTACTTCCACTACAATTATGGAAAAATGCTACAAGTGTATTATATTTACTCATATATGACCTTGATATAGTTGAATAACAAAGCCTCCATCAACTACACAAACTAGAAGAAAATTTTTTGATTAGACTCCACCATCAAGGGGTAAAAAAATGACAATAGAAGGCATGGCACAACCATCATCTTAAGAGAAATGATATTAAACAAGTGGATTTGGTATTATGTTATGAAAATAAAATCAAAGTAAAGTAAGAGAAATGGGAAACAACTAATTATCTCCCTTATAATTTAAGATATAAAATTGACTAGGGTGGTGTAGTTAAGAACTTTGCAAAGGAATATGTTTGACAAGATTCTCAATGGGGCTCAAGTGAAAAAGTACTAAATATGACAACAATGAGATATCTCGGAATTGAGGCTTCTCTAATTTGAAATGATTTGAGCTTCTTCATCCAAATCCATCATATTGAAAATTTTCTCACTAAGGTTTGGAACCATCAAGTTTGGTTCATCCATTCAGAGGTTGAAACACACTTGATGGTTCAAAACATCGGCAGGAAAACTTTTAATGTGATGGATCCAGAAAAAGAAGTTGACTATGAGACATCTATTGGTGGAAACCTCCTTAGAGGCACCAATGGGAATGGATAAATGATAAAAACACTTATCGTAACATAGCTATAGAATAAAGACAATTTCGGGAAAAACTAAGAAAGAGAAGAAGAATAAAAAAAAGAAAAAGAAAGAAAAGAAAAGAAAATGGCTAGTTATGAAGGAATAGGTAAACAATTGTCTCACAAAAATGACTTACTTAAGGATTACATAGTTGACCCAAACCATCAATAAGTCAAGATATTTAACTAACAAATAAGTTGGATAAGTTAATAGGATTAATGAACACATACATCCTAACTCAACCAATTTTCGAACAAACCATGTTTACCAACACACATTTGTTGGTTAAGCATATCGTTCACATAAATTAATATTAGCACTTGCAATAAATCTCAAAGGTATCTTGAGGAGACACTCCCACATGTAAATTTAACACTCCTTGGCATGAAAATATATATAAATAAGCATACAAAATATGAACCAAACACTTTTCTTTTAACTTCCAAGCAATTAAGTGACCAATGCAAATCAAAACAAGACCAAGATTTATCGATAGGTGTGCTTTCAAAATCTAAGAAATTCCTTGAAAAAAAGGAAAATACAAACATGTTGAGGATGAAAAGATAGATCATGATGAACAAAATCCTAGTTGAGCCAAGAATGAAGAATAAATTTGATAAATCGACAACCATAGAGCTATAAATCAAAATGTAAAACATATAGTAAGTAAAAATGGAATAAATATTATGGGGTAAGAATTGGTATAATTTTATAACATGGGGACTTGTGCAAGGAAAATGGAAAAGTTAAACCCAAGTTCTTAAAAAATCCCACATTAGCAATTACTTGGTACATCATAGGTTGTTGATTTTGGGGACGAAAAAATAGGCTACAAAATTCATTGTAAGTAAATTCCATGAGGGAATATTACATCTTGAGCAACCACTACCAATCATAATTTGTATTATTTACTAAACTAATAAATTGCCTAACATAGGAGAAAAAGTAGCAAAAACCACCAACCCGAGTTTAATGATTGAAAAGTTGACTATGTCAACTATTGTAAGAAATTCCAAGGGGTTGATAATAAATCAATTGAAGGAATAACATGCTAAGTGGGTTTGCATAATTACATCCTTATGAATCACTTTCATTGGATCAGGTGTCTAACATAAAATTTGACAAGCTAAAATCAATTATATAGATTATATAAAGTGGAAAAGTCTTCAACTAGGATGGACATTTGAATGACATAATTTAGACAAATTGTAAAGAATGCCAAAATTTAGGGAAAGCCGTCAAGTTCCTCCTATTATTAATTTTTCTAGCTATGAGGCAAATCAATACCATTGGCAAGATAAATTTCACAAATAATCAAGCACCAACTATGTTCAGCTACCCAATGCTCTGCTCAAAATTGGATAGGAATGATTAAGTTTCACCATTCAATCAAATGTTATAAAATAGGTGATGAATTTAAATAATGTATCACATGGGTGGAGATTTTCTCAAAAAATATGAAAGAACTCCTTTGCACAACCCACATTTAGCATAATATCAACACAGTGAAGTTATGGTACATCAACAACATACTTGTTTATCGAAAAGAACTTAGTTACGAACCAACTCTATAAAAAACTTTTACAAAAACATAATGACAATCCCATAATATATTTTTTTATTTCACCATCAACATTGGTAAGTAAAGATGAACTTTATTTTCCTCTCTAAGATGGATAATTCGAGGAAGAAAAGAAGATACATTGTATACCGTATCATTCATAAATGACAAAAACAATTCAACCTTGTCACCATTAAAGACAACATCAATTAGAAAAAAGAATTAGCCTCAGCACAAGAAGAAGAAAAAAAAAAACCTTAGGTTGGTTGGGAGAACATGTTGAGAGACATAAAAACAATCAATTTTGACAACCCTAGGGTAAAGGAAAATCTAGAAAATTGGCTTAATATGTGTTGACAAAGATTCAAGCCACAATCAACTTGACAAGGAAAGAATTAACTAGAACGAAGTAGTTCATGGGGTCATCAATTGGACCATCATATATACAAGCAATGGAATTGTTCATTGAACAACTAAAGACCAAAATCATAGCCTATAAAAATAGAGGAGCAATATAAAGAAACCACTAAAGGGATGAGGAACAATAGTAGGAGTCTAGCACTACTAGGATTATGCATCTAGCAAATAGCAAGCCCAAGTAGGCTCAACCTGCTAAGCCTAGGAAAAGGTATACCAAGCTAGCAAGAGCTTAGATCAAATTAACATAGAAGCCCCCCCACTGGTCCATCCTAATCAAATTACTCAAGGTTTTTTTTCTTAGGATAACATACTGTTAGACAAAATAAAAGGGGAGAAAAAATAGAAGAAGATGTATTTTGAAGAGACTCGGTTAGACTAACCAAATCATGAATAGTAGTTGGACCATGAAAATGACTAAATAAATGGATAAAATGAACATAAATCAAAGAATGGAAGAAAGAATGAAAGTCAATCATAGGGACACAATGAGTAACATCAAAATTCAAACCTAATAGAGGAACAAACCATTATGATCCAAAGACATAAAAAACCAGAAGTAAACACCATGTACATCAATGTGAGCATGGTGCATAACTTTGATATAGATAAGAGAGAAAAGTTGCACAATAACTCCTTAAATAATAAGAGGACTTCTTCCAAATACCTAAATACATTCATGCATCCAAATAACGTGTCAATAATGACTACATGATCTCTATATATGCATATTCACACATTGCACATGTGGTCCCTTAACTATTAGGCCAATCTTGTTACATATACATTTACATATTACATGCACATTTAACCCCATATATTCCCCCCTTGGATTCATATCACAACCCTAGGAAGAATAAAATAGAAAATCTGAATAAAATTAATAAAATGAGCAACCATGGAAATAAAAGGAATCAATCCAACCATGCAAAAGCATGTAGTAGAAATTGATTGTTCCACCCAATGAAAAGTTGACTAATGAAGAGATTATCGATTTTCCAACAACACAAAATATAGGGGGGCATTATTAACAAACAAAGGACTAGGGTGTAGAGAAAAAAAAGGAACAAAAAGTGACTGAGCTACAACCAAAATAGGGGTCATATGATATGTCAACTAACCAACCACAACAATCAATGATGTAAGATAAGACAATAGACCAAGCAATTGCACCCTTGTCGATAGCCAATTCAATGCCACCTCCTCCACTAATTGCTAACCAAATCAATATTGCATAGAGTACACCATTGTAGCCAATAAATAACTCGACCTAAAAGTCCACATCTAAAACTCCTTAGTAAAGATAAATGAATAATGACAAGAACTAGTAGCAAGGAAATATAAAGGAGCCTCATGTTTATATGTCCCTTCAACTAGAAGAGGATTCAACTTCGAGTTTAAATTTGGCATTTGATCCTTCAAATGCATCAGATAATCAAATCATGGACATATACAATGAGTTCTCTAGAGAGTCTATGATGAGATGGAAAAAATTAATGGAAGTTGTCAAGAGACTCTTTACTAGAAAAGTGAAGGAAAAATAAACATGGAATAAATGCATCAATGTGGCCTAAGAAAAATTACACATTGGTCCATAAGATTTTGGGATCGAATGACTAGATTCAATAAAACAATTACTATAGTAGCTAGTCGACCCAGATTTACAAATACAAGAGGAGAATTGGAAAAAGAAAGAAGAAAACATACAAATATAGGAGAAAAATAAGATGATGCAAGAGGAAAACAATCAAATTAATATTTATCATGCCTTAGCCATATTATAATTGAAGTATCAAAAGTTTAATAAAACTCGATAGAACTTGAAAGAAACAATAGACCAAGCATTAACCTTCAACACAAGTTTCAGAAATCAACCAACCCAATTTTCTTTGACTTCTAGTAAATTGAAGGTGCAACAAGCCTTCCGTAAGGACTTAACATACAAGATAAATGTAATGATTGAATCCAAATCTCACAAGTCATTATCAACATAGATCAACACAACAAATGAATTTGAAACATAGTTGACCCAACAAAATAAGGAATGGTTCATGGAAGAGAAGAAGGCACAATTGGAAGCCAAGAATGTTGTACACATTTGAACTAAGTAATAAATAAAGTGTAGCACATGGAAGGAAAATTCAATCCTAGTTCAACCAAAGTGCAAAATACTTCAATAGTAAATAAGTTTGACTACCTAACCCAAATGAAGACATTCAAGGTACAAGCACGGTACTCAATTGATGAATTTCATTCTTTTGAGCAATATTTTTGGAGGTTAACACTCAGAAAACTTCGTTTAATCAACTCTAGAACAATAAGTACCTCGACCATAGTCTACACTAGCTTCTCCTCCAAGGACACACTTCCAATTTTTTATTCTTAATGTATTGGAGTCAAATTTTCCATCTCCAAGACCATTGACATAGGCTACAGACATTGAAGTCTTAAACTGGTTGGAAGGGTATTGACAAACAAAAAGTATTAAAACATTAGAAAAGGAAGTACCCCTAAATATATGGCCAAAGACTATCCCACAAGAACTAGTCAACCAGCCAATGCAGATAGAGGAACCAACATAACAAATATCACTACATCAGTCAACACTAGAGAAAGAACTTCTAACATAGTTCACAACACTAGAGAAAATGAATATTGACCAAGATTAAGAAGGTAAGTATACCACTTCAACACATATAGATTGGCTTCACCATTTTTTCAAAACTTTTTTGTAACAAAATTCTCTATAATTTTGTAATTGTAAGATGCATCTTCCTCTGATTCAGGAAAATCAAGGATTTGAGGTGTAAGTCACATCTTCCTCTTATTGAGTAAAATCAAGGCTTTGAGGTGGAGGGAGATGTTGGAAGATCTAGTTGACTCTACAGACTAGACCTGGTAGTTGACCAAAATGAAAGAGTAGTTTATTGTCCAATCAAATATGTAATTCATTCGATTGCGCAGTGGTGTTGACCAACCAAGGTAGTTAAATAATTATAGTTGGGTTGTAACTAAATCATGATTGTTAACATGTGCATATATATAAAAAAGAATAACTAGATTATTAGTTGCTATTATGGTATAATCATATAGTGCTTATTGTTGGTCACTCCATTATCTTGTTTTCTCTTCTTTCTCTTCTCCATGTGTGTGTTTGTATATTAATACATTGTTGTATATTGCATAGTATAAAGAAATATTAGTAACACCACACAATTCCCTAGATTGCATAAAAATATATATATTTTAGTGAGGGACAATATATGCATTTCTATGAAAATATCAACTTAGTATTATTTGTTATCATTCTCAAGCCTCGAAAATATATGAAACTTTTGAAAGGAAGCTTTCTAGATGTTCATTTTTAGGTAAGCCTTTATTTGAAATCATAGTAATAAGTTGTGATAGGGGTGAGAGTTACATTAAATGCACTCAAATCATGTTAATACTTAGTATATAAAAGAACGCATCGATTTCTTTGGTGTGGACAAAGTACTATTCATTTTACCAATTGCTTCAAAAGTTATGTTTCTCGATCATTTTGAGTTATTTATGTTTTTCATCGGATCCCTGTCCAAACTTCAATCCATATTATTATCATTGCAAATAAATATATATTTGTAATTCTAATGGTGGGCATCAGTCATATAGAGATGGTGAAGGATTATCGACATGAATTTTTTCTATGACTTCAAATGCATTAAAAACTATGTCACATCATAATTAAGACAGAAACATATGTTAGAGTATTTTGAGTCAACTGTGTTACCATTATTTTGAAAGAGTTTAATGCTAATGATGAGGATATTAAATCTAAATTAGAATATTTAAATATGCATGTAGGTACATTATCTTTGAAAGAGTTTAATGTTAATGTTGAGGATATTAAATCTAAATTGGAAGAAAAAGTAATTATTTTGGCATGTTTGATTTTATTGTAGGTAGTGGATGGTATTAAATGTTAGGTTAGAAAATTGTTTCAAACACTATACAAAGTGTTGTAAAGATATATATCTTCGTAATCCAAGAATTGTTTGTGTAATAAATATATTTTAAATTATTAGTCTTTTTAAGGTGTTAATATGCCCTTAAAAATCATTATTGAGTATAAAGTACAACTATATGCATCCAAATAAGACTTTCATCTCTTATTAATAAGAATGTAATTATTGTAATCTACATTTTTTGGATGATAAACTTGCCTAAAGAAATATTTTTTGGTTTTGTAAATCATTTTCCCAAAAAATGAAGAATTAGCTCATGCACTTGAAAATACATAAAATCAACTAAAACTATAATAAAGTATGCTTACCTACGTGACAACTTTTTTCCTCATTATTAATCTTATAACGACAATAATTTAATAAAACTAATAAATATAAGAATAAGTGTCTGTGATGAAGAGTGAAAACTCTTTTTTTGGAGGTTAAAAAGTTTGATCATTATTTCATCTTATATAAGTGGTTTAATAAGCTTTGAATAAAACATTTCAAGATTAATATGCTTAAATTTTGAAGATATGATTGGGCTGTTAGGGTGTCAAAATATTTAATGTTTTTTTAGTACGCAATGGTTTTTTTATTAGGAGGAGGGAGAGGTCTTTTCTTTAATAACATGATAGCAAGGCATGCAAATGATCAAACTTTACGCATATCTAGTAATCTCAGTTCAAGCAAATACATATATTCTTTATTGACAGGTCCTTTTACTCTTGGTAAGGTAGGAAAAACATCAACTTCTACAAATGGACTCCTTCCAAACACAATAAACAAATTGAGATCCTACTTTCCAAAGAAAAAAAAAACACCTATATTTGAAATAATTTCAAACAAAGTAGGGGAGAAAATTCAATATATGAAATATCATGCACTAATCTGCAAATTTGTGGGGATTTGGTGCTTGTGATAGCCCAATTATTTTCCATTGTGGATGCATTGCAAATTTTTTTGTATTTGATGTTTGGAAAAAAAAAATTTGGTTGAGTTATGGACACAGATTCAGGGACTGGGGATAGTTACTTGCTTGGGATGTTCAAGTTTACTTACTGTAAGAAATAAAAAATATGAATTGCGTTGATAACCATTGAAGGCCGGCTGGTATGCTTTTAAGAAACTAGTATTATGAATTAAATGGAGCAACAAGAGAAGGACAGAGGCCATGCCTGCTTCGAAAAATTAACAAGGAAGAAAAGGACAAAAGTTAATGAGCATGGGTTGCGCTGACAATAAGAGATATTGGAAGTCACCCACTGTGCAAAGGAAAAAGGAAGTTGGGATAGATGGGGAAGCATTCAAACAAGGAAACAAAGGTAATAGAATAAGGAACACTTAGAACACATCAAGAGGAAGAAAATGATAAATGCAGAGAAAAAAATGTAGGGAACTATTGAAGTCTTGAAAATCGTTGCAACAACATGGGGGAGACCACCCGGTCCGGACCTTGGTTAGCAGCTCCTTTTCCGTTTGGAATGGTGGTTTCGACCGGTTTAACTAGGTCCAGTTACCTTCTCTCAATCTCCAATGGCTTCAAAATATGACTTTCATTCACCAATGGAAAAGAGACATCAGATCGTCCTTCTAGCTGATCAGGCAAGAAAGTGATCCTTACGCTGATTTAGGGCTCAGCCAATCCACTACTAAAGTTTGCCTCTTTGGAAAGAGGACTTAAAAGAAGGTAGAATTTACTCTAAATGCAAACTTGTTCTAAGATGCAAGCAAAAGAAACTATCTTATTCCTATCTCAATTAGGTAGATATAGATCTAACCTAACCAAGAGTAGGTATTTAAAGTATTGAGATTTAAATGTCTTGTTTATAATGAATATCAAGTTAATGAAATAGTTAAATTAACCAACATTATGGATACCAAACACATCCTATTAAAACCTTTTAACTGAACTAATCGATCAACAACACTCAGGAAGAAGTTCACAAAGTGATATTGATCAGTTAATCTATAACGTGAATTCTTAGACAACAATATGCGGAAGAAGTTCACTACATATCACTATCTATTCATCTAATATTAAAAGACAGATTTATGAGTAAATAGTTACTCATAAATCAGAATTCAGCTCATAAGAGTAGAGATAAATGACAACATAAAATAGAAGCAAATTACCCATACCGACAAAAGTGCACAAATATGTAAGTAAATTGACACATTTCTGTTAGCATAAAATGAAACCAGCATTTAAAACAATAATATTCGAAATACCAGTTTATTAAATCCATTTCTCCAGCTCCGGTCTTTAATAGTCTTTTACAATGCCCAAGCTTCTGCTTTCAAAAGCAGAGCTACAATAGTGCAAACTCTGTTCATTATACATAACTCAGGATGTAAAATAAAAACCTCAATAATATCCAGATCTGAGATTCCACTCCTCCCACCTACAACTCTAAATCCCTATTACAAAAGTGCTTTTAGAATTTCCGAATTGCAGAAGAGAGTAGCCCTTATTCCATTCTGCAATCTGTTATTTATAATTTTTTGCAAAGGAATTCTTGAGATGAAAGTTTGTTGAAGAGAAATTTACCCAATCCCATTTTATTTGCTCCAAATTCCCATCTTTAATTTCTGGAGCATTCTCGTTGATTGAGATATTTTTTCTTTATATATCTTCTACTGTTTTCCTGCAAAAGAAATCAAAATGAATTAAAATGTAACAATAAAATCAAAATACCATTTCTGGCATTTAAGACAAATCCAATCAAATTCTATTTAAATAAATAATTGAAAATAAAATATAAACTTTCTATTGATGCCTGGGATGGTTTCGCCAAGGATATTATTGACAAATGGATCTGCAATTAGAAGAGGCTTGGATAAATGAAAATGCAGAAAATAACTCAGAGAATTGATTTTGTTTTTAGAAATTCAGAGCTTGATCTTTTGCATGATTTTTGATCCAATTAATCACCATGTCTATTAGTGAGACCTCTTCAGAAATGTTCTCCTTGATTTTATCTTTCCAATGAGCTGTCATTGGCCTCATTTGGCCAAGTAAAACTCAATCTATGGGCTTCCAAAGTTGATGAGTCAAAACTGGCGTAAATCTGGAATTTCTATTGCTAGGCTAGAAATCAAAATTTTTAATTAAAAATTTAATCCTAAATTAGATTCTAATTATCTAATAATTGATTCTAAATTAATTATTAACT
>APFE030350579.1:16227-31236 GCA_000404065.3 Pinus taeda
CAACCACTCTGAAAATAAATAAAAAGAATAAAAATAGCATTTTTAACCCAGACTAGATAAATGATGGGACTTCAAAGGAGTACCATTTTCAAACCAGTTGACTAAATGAGGCGAAACAAGCGTCAACGGAAAGCTTATAAAAAAATCGATTTTAACAAAGCAATCAAAACAAGAATCCAAAGAAAATGAAAAATTAACAATCGCGTAGGATAATCAAATAAAATAAAAATCTTAAAAGGTGCTTAGCCAATTTTTTTTATAGAAATGGTCCCCATTATATTGAAGTGAAGACATCAATAAGGGGGGGTTGTGTTTTTACCACAACAGGAACATACGTCAAATTTCCACGAGAAGAGAATTTGACACCACAAGAAAGAGAATAGATGGCAAGATTGGAAAGGAACACATATTTTTGGATAGAAAAGGAAAAGGCCATGTGCATACCTTGGTTTGGAATTTTGTGGAGACTTCTATAGCACCGTGGAGAGGTCCTAGTCATTTCACAACTCTGAAATGAGATATTTGAATACTTTGGTTGAGAAAAAGGTGCACAAGAAGGATTTCCTCCATCTGAGGATAAAACTCAAGGTGCCCTAGGGGGTTGGAGGGCAGAGATGGGCTTCTCTAGATTCCCTTAACAACATGGGGTGAAGTCTTAGTCTTTGGATTCCTTGCAAGGGAGGGTCCATAAGGCCCCTCTACTTATTTCATTGGTTCTTGGAAATGGGTTCTAGATTCCATTCATTGGGTGGAACCACTGTGATATATGTTTCAAGGTGGAGGTGAAGCCTTTGGATCCCCTAAAGTTTGGTGGTTGTTTAACAACTAAAGGGTGGAGGTAGTAGGTCTCTGGATTCCCTATGCGTTATGTTGATTGTTGATCAGTTGGTGAGTAGAGATAGTGTTAGCTCTGCTATATAATCCAACATTTGAGGATCAAATACAGTGCTGATCGGGTTGTTTGCACGCAGAAGGATGCCCAAAAATGGATCCAAAAATGCCCCAAAAGCCTTCAAAATCCTCTTAAGGATCATCCAAAGTCAAGACCATCGCAAGAGGAGAGCCCTTGGAAGGGCGGAAATACACTATCGAGAGGCTCAAGACTCTCTAAAATCATGCAAAAACATTTCCGCAGGCTTAAACTGGGCATTGCACAGCCACCGTTAGATCTAGCCAATCAACGGCCCAGATCTAAGCAGTTAATTGCATAACGCATATCGGCAGATCGCAGAATGAAAAGACCAAAGGGCAAGGCTTTTACATATTGCGATATGCGATTGTGATCACATCGCATCGCAATATCACATCGGCAGAAACCAATGGGGCGCATCCTTACATGTATATGTGCGCGATGCGATAAGACCCGGACCCGATGGGTTTAATATGCAAAATGTATAATCTTTCACATTCGCCAAAGCCCATTTTCAATGTATTTTGTGTGTTTTCATTGTATAAATGAAATACAAAGGAGCCTTGGGGCAGTGCGATATGCGACAACGACCTCAAGGGCGAACCCGATAGGACTCACCGCTCCCGTGTATAAAGTTTCAAGTTCGCTTTCGGCCTCCAATAGTGTATTTGCCTATAATTTAGTCTTTCTGCCTTCTACGCTTCCCGATAGTGTATTCCTTCATCCTCTGTCCATCTATGTGATCCAACGGCCAATCTCGTTCCTCTATTCAGTTCGTCCACCCACCATATTGTCCGCGCCTATAGCCTATTCCTGTGTATCCGAAGGAAGAAGTTGGTCAGTGTTCAACACTCTCCACAGTTACTCCTCAACAACTGCATTCAACAGATAGGATGGTCGAGGGGAAGGGGATGTGCCTCGAGCAGATCAGCACATTTATCAGTCATGGAAGGTCATCCATATTACACTCCACCTGCTCGAGAAGTACAGCGGAGCAGTAGGAAAGATCAAATTCATTCATTAAAGCAAGCAGATTGTAGCAGAGACTCCATCAGAGAGTTAAAGTGGTTGGTGGTCAATTATGAACCCTCCATGCCTGGAACAACAAAATATCTTTATAAAAGAACTCTATATATACCCAAAAGACCAATGTAATCAGGGTTGATGGTTGTTGTTTTTATGTAAGGTTCAACTTTTGGAGACTGTAATTACTTTGATACTTGCAGCGTCTGGTCTTCATTTTTAGCTAATACAAGCTTATTTTGCTGTTAATTGCTCACTTTCCACTTCTTCTCTATTCTAGGTTGTGTCTGTTATGTAGTTTCATGTGCTCTTGATATTTAGCATTTGAGGGGTTGTCATCCCACCTCTGTGTTAGAGACTTGTATGTATCATTGAATGTGTTATGTAGGTCCCTGTTTACTTAATGCTAGAGAGTTGTCAACTTGTTTGTGCATTGGGAGATAGATTTGCAGACCTCTTTACTGGTTGTAGCTGACCATCACATGGTCTTGTGCATCTGCTGGTGTGGTCAGTATTCTCCATATTCACTTAATCCTCAAGCTGTGAGTAATTGGTGGTCCAAAGCCTTGTAGTCTGTGGGTGTTCACCCATGTTTGGAGTTAAGCATAGTAGAAGTGGTTATCTGTCTTGAACAAGCATCATTCCTCCCATTCATCTATTTCCAACATTTTGTTGAGTTTGTGATGTTGTCGAGCATCTTCGAGATACAACCTAGGAGAGTTTCTTGGGGTGATAACATTAATTGGCGCTGTTTCCGGGGAGAGGAGGTCGAAGCTCAGCTTCCCTGGGAGTTGACATAGTTCCAGATTTTGATGATAGACAAAGTTTGGGCATATTTCTGGTTGTAATCGTCCATCTGGTGACTCCACTGGAGGAAGACCAATATTTGGCGACTCCTCATTATAGTCCTGGCTCAGTTTGTGAGACACCCCTAAAGAAATCCTCATAAATCACCAGCTGTTCCAGTGCCTGATCCTGAGAAGATCGTTAACCCGAAGAAAACATCACAGAAAGGAGCATCAGGATCAGGTAAGCCCAAGAAATCTTATTTTTCTCTGCATGAGAAGTTTTTAGTTGAAGATACACAGTTTGCGGATCTAGAACCTAGTACTGATAGGGAAGAATCAACTGCAGAGATTTATAAAGCTCCTTGCTCATTTAGTTCCCCTTTGGATCTCAGTCCAAAGAAAGAATCCCATATAGTTCATCATATCCCTTTGTCTCCATCATCCATTGCATTGTTCCACACCACTCAATCTACGAGTATCCTTCCTCCGACCCCAGTCATGGCAGGCCAACAAGCACCCACGAAGATAGAAAGAATTGTTGCTGCTAGATATGGACCTTTGGTCTTACCCGTTCCTCTAAATCCCTTGCCTGCAGGAGAATATCAGAAATATATGCCCAAGTTTACTGGTACAAAGGGAGTAACAGTTGAAGAACACCTTGAGTCTTTCTATAGTTATGCTGATAACTTAGATATAAGTGAAAATGATGTGTGGATGAGAGTTTTCGTCCAGAGCCTTGATGGAGAGGCCAGAAAGTGGTTCAGAGAATTGGCCCTTGGATCTATTGCTGATATTGAAGCCTTAGATGAGGTATTTTTGAAGCACTGGGGAGATAAAAAAGAGTTGTTGTATTACCATACTGAGTTTGGCAACCTAAAGAGGGAAAATGGGGAATCATTGCCTGATTTTAATAAAAGATTCAATCGTATGTATAGTAAGATACCAGTTGAAGTAAAGCCTACTCCCACATCTGCCAAAATTACCTATTCCAGTGCCTTTGACTCTGATTTCTGTTTGTTGCTCGGAGAAAGAAGATGTGCTACTCTGGCTGACATGCAGGATGCAGCCTTAGAAATAGAATCTAATATTATGGCTGCAGAAAAACTCAGAAGTCATGCTGATAGAAGGAGGCAGAGAGGTGAGGCTTCTTCTTCCTCTACTTCATCTTCTGAGCCTAAATTAGATAAAATGACTAGAATGATAGAGTCATTGGCTACTGAGATATCTAAGCTGAAAGTTGAGCAGAACTTAGTAAAGACAAGGCAGCAAAACACATTTGCTCCCAGAAACCCGAATCCATTCAGAAGAACAAATGAACAGTTGCAAATGATTCAGAGGGGTAAGGAAACAAATGAAAAACAAAGGGTAAAAGCTCCTTTTCATAACGTAGTCATGGAGGAGGAACAGATTGAAGACGAGGATGAAATTCATTATATAGAAGATAAAGGCAATGTTGTATCTTTTACCTTGGCTGCGTATGAGGAATCTTTGCTGCAGGAATAAGACAGTCAAAGGTGGGACAGAGAGGTTGTTCTACAAACTGAGGAGAAGCAAAGATATAATTTGAGGTCAAATGAAAATAATGTCAAGGAGAATCCTGCCCAAAGAGCTTTTGTCACCACAGAGCAACAGAATATCAGACAGAGAAGGCCAACAACTGATCCAGTCATCCTCAAAGATCTAGCTCAAGAGGTAAGAGGTCCTGATAAGTCACCTTCCCCTTTCAGCTTTGAAGCAGAAGTCTAGAAGTTAAAAATATATGTGCCTCTGTTAGAACTTGTAAAGAGCGAAGTGTTTAGAAAGCCTATCCTTGAAGCTCTTGAGCTGAAAGACAAACAAACCTCTGCTGACTCAGTCAATTTTCAAGATGATAAGCTTACAATTGTTATTAGCCTAATGACCGAACCTGCTGATGATAATTCTCCATCTTTTTATGTATCCTTGACCATTCATGACAAAATCCTCCACAACTACCTACTAGATACAGGGGCCAGCCACAATCTAATGCCAAACGCTGTCATGGAAGAGTTAGGCCTTCATATCACCAGACCATACCATGATATATTCTCATTTGATTCAAGGAAAGTAAAGTGTCTAGGATTGATCAAAGATTTAGCCATTACCCTAACCCAGCTGCCCATGAAGAGCATGGTGATGGACATTGTGGTAGCAGATGTCCCTCCCAAATTTGGCATGTTTTTGTCAAGAGGATGGATTAAAAGACTAGGTGGGACATTACAGTATGATTTATCTTATGCCAGTGTCCCAGTTTTTGGAGGAGAAAGCAGGAGATTGTACAGAGAAGCACAGTTGGCACATATCGTCAGTGATGAGAAGAATCCTTCTAATCATCCTATTTATGCTGTGGACACTGATTGTGGAGCATGTGTCCTCCAAATTAAAGAATCTCAGAAGGCCTCGTGGTAGCTCAAGAAACCAATTGTTCAGGTTGAGGAGGAGCAGATTGAAGATGATGATGAAGTGAACAGATTCCTACAAGTCATTGATGAAATTTCTGAAATGCGAATTGACCAAGAGAATGAAGCCTTGCAAGAGAGCCCCCAGTCCCAGCTTAGAAACAAAATTGAAAAGATAGTATTGTCCAATTCCCCAGCAATCATATACCTAAGGGATTAATTCCTCTAGAAAGACTGTTTGACCGGAATGATGTGCCTTATAAAGCTATCCAAAATGAAGACCAGACTATAGTCTGTAAGCATGATATAGGGAGTCTCGGTCAGCCTAGACACGTAAATCTGTCCACTCATCTGTCTGCTGACCAATGTTTTGAATACTGCAATTTAATGAGGCAGTTTTCTTATGTCTTTGCCTGGGAATATAGTGACCTGAAAACATATGATAATAAAATCATCCCGCACAAAATTCCTTTACAGAAAGACACCATCCCTTTCAAACAGAAGCTGAGGCCAATAAACCCTCTGCCGCTTCCTCTAATTGAACAAGAACAGAAGGAGGAAGAAGACATGGCAAAAAAGGATCACCGATTTGGCAGAGGTACACCAAATCAAAGAACAGCTGGTTGAAAAGGCTGTAGCACATTAGAAGAAGATCAAGCATGCATTTGATAAAGTGAAAAAATGAGACAATTTTCGGGTTGGAGACTTGGTCCTGAAGTGGGATGCACTGAAAGAAAAGAAAGGAAACCATGGGAAGTTTGATGCTTTCTGGACAGGGCCTTTTATCATTTCTCAAATCCAAGGGAACAATACCTTCATGCTGAAAAGCATGGGAGGAGAAGCAGTTTTTGATGCCCCAGTTAATGTGCGTTTTCTGAAAATTTATGTGGATTAAGGTCTTTTGGCCTTAAAGTTGTAAATATTTTGTTTTATCAGTTTAGTGTAAGCAATGTAGACTCTATCCCCAATGGAACACTAGGAAATTTTGCTAATTTGTTTTTCACAGGAAAGGCATTGATCTACAAGTTCTTGAGACCTCACAAGGAGGATCTCATCCCCAGAAGGAGCCAGTGTTAGCTCTGCTATATAATCTAACATTTGAGGATCAAGTACAGTCTTGATCGGGTTGTTTGTGCACAGAAGGATGCCCAAAAATGGATCCAAAAATGCCCCAAAAGCCTTCAAAATCCTCTTAAGGATCATCCAAAGTCAAAACCATCGCAAGAGGATAGCCCTTGGAGGGGTGGAAATACACTATCGGGAGTCTCAAGACTCTCTAAAATCATGCAAAAACATTTCCGTAGGCTTAAACTAGGGATTGCACAGCCACCGCTAGATCTAGCCAATCAATGGCCCAGATCTAGGTGGTTAATCGCATATCGCATATCGGCGGATCACAGAATGGGGAGACCAAAGGGCAAGGCCTTTACATATTGCGATATGTGATTGCGATCACATCGCATCACAATATCGCATCGGCAGAAACCAATGGGGCGCAACCTTACATGTATATGTGCGCGATGTGATAAGACCTAGACTCGATGGGTTTCATATGCAAAATGTATAATCTTTCACGTCTGCCAAAGCCCATTTTCAATGTATTTTTGTGTGTTTTCGTTGGTATAAACGAAATACAAAGGAGCCTTGGGGCAGTGCAATATGCGACAGCGACCTGAAGGGCGGACCTGATAGGACTCACCGCTCCTGTGTATAAAGTTTCAAGTCTGCTTTCTGCCTCCAATAGTGTATTTGCCTATAACTCAATCTTTCTTCCTTCTGTGCTTCCCGATAGTGTATTCCGTCATCTGTCGTCCATCTACGTGATCCAAAAGTCAGTCTCATTCCTCTATTCAGTTCGTCCACCTGCCATACTGTCTGCACCCATAGCCTGTTCTCGTGCATCCAAAGGAAGAAGTTGGCCAGTGTTCAACACTCTGCGCAGTTACTCCTCAACAACTGTATTCAACAGACAGGATGGCTGAGGGGAAGAAGACGTGCCTCGAGCAAATTAGCTCATTTATTAGTCATGGAAGGTCATCCATATTACACTCCACCTGCTCAAGAAGTATAGCAGAGCAGCAAGAAAGATCAAATCCATTCATTAAAGCAAGCAGATTGTAGCAGAGACTCCATCAGAGAGTTAAAGAGGTTGGTGGTCAATTATGACCCCTCCATGCCTAGAACAGTAGAATATCTTTGTAAAGAAACTCTATATATACCCAAAAAACCGATGTAATCAGGGTTGATGGTTGTTGTTTTGATGTAAGGTTCAACTTCTGGAGACTGTAACTACTTTTATACTTGCAGCGTCTGGTCTTCATTTTCAGCTAATACAAGCATCTTTTGTTGTTAATTGCTCACTTTCCACTTCTTCTCTGTTCTAGGTTGTGCCTATTATGCAGTTTCATGTGCTCTTGATATTTAGCATTTCAGTGGCTGTCATCCCACCTCTGTGTTAGAGTCTTGTATGTATCATTGAATGTGTTATGCAAGTCCCTATTTACTTAATGCCAAAGAGCTGTCATCCTGTCTATGCATTGGGAGATAGATTTGCAGACCTCTTTACTGGTTGCAGCCAGCCATCACATGGTCTTGTGCATCTGCTGGTGTGGTCAATATTCTCCATATTCACTTAATCCTCAAACTATGAGTAATTAGTGGTCTAAAACCTTGTAGTCTGGGGGTGTTCACCCATGTCTAGAGTTAAGCATAGTAGAAGTGGTTATCTGGCTTGAACAAGCATCATTCCTCCCATTCATCCATTTCCAACATTTTGTTGAGTTTGTAATGTTCCCGAGCATCTCCGAGATACAATCTAGGAGAGTTTCTTGGGGTGATAATAGGTAGAAGAACCTTTGTGGTCCCTGTTTCAACCAACAATTGGTGTTTTATCCCTTAAGCAAACCATCTCAGTCTTTGGAATCTAGCTCGGGGGTGATAGTTGCAAGTGAGGATTGGCTACAACTCGTCTATGGTTGGGTGGAGAGTCGTTATCCCTAACTTAGTTTCCTAGTTAAAATTTTGAGATAATCATCATTTATGTTTTTCAATGGAAATGCATATATGTTTATGTTCCTAAACTAAAATGACATTATCTATGTATAAGAATGGACTAGAAATTGGGTTACCTACATAAGTGTTTGTTATGGTTGTTTGCATTTCTCTTCATGGTGCATGAATATCACGATGAACTCAGGTGTGAGGGTTTCTTATATATATATATATATAATGGTGAACAACCTTAACTTCGTCATAGTGAAATTATTGTTTCTAATATGAGATTTTTGACTACAGTTTTACATTGATGCTCTTCATGCATCAAATTTAAATATAAATGTTATCTTAATGTTGTTTGCATGAAGAATGGTTGATTTTACTACGCTTGAAAGTATCGAAGCTCTAACGAATGGTTCTTGTTGTCGTGGGTTTTGCTCTAATGTTCTTCCTATAGGTTATATATAGATATAAGTCTTTTGGATTAATCACATCGTTAGGATTTGGTTGACGTTTCGAACCAATTAATGTGGTTCATCCTCAGGACAAGGCGAGAAATCAATCGATCTGAAGGAATAAATAGCATGGATGCATCATTGCCCAGAGTTTTTAATAGATCTGACCTACAAATATATGAAATAATAAAAATATACCCAATAACTATAAATAATCTCAAGAGACTTACAAACACAATATATAGAAACACTTCTTTATTAACCAAACCCTTGAGATAGGGCAACACCATACAATCACTCCTTAAGGAAGGAGAACACTCCACAAGCGCCATATGCTTGTCCATAGAATATTCCTTCACCTCTATCAATGGGGTGTCTCCAGCCTCTATATATGATTCATACATACAATACCATGGGTCATTACCATGGTTCTCTCAATACCATATACTTAATACCACAGGATTAACTTATAACTATGGCCCATCCCATTATTACATTATTCCCTTAGGTACCTCCCTCTGTACCCCATACTACCCCCCCCTAGGTATACTATATTCTACCCCCCTTAAACATGTTTCGTCCCCCAAACATAAGAAGAACACAAATAATAAGATCTACTCAAAAGATTAGTCCACTGGTATCATGCATGTGCATCTAGCCATCCAAGAGAAAGGTGAACCCTCGATCTAGCTAGTGCCTCGCTCGCTTCAGATGGAATTTGAACCTGGTAGTTCCTCTGTGTTGATGTGCTTTGGTTGGATCTTTGCACCTCTCTATATGTTGTGTGGGGGTTGTTGACCTTGTGGCTAATTTGTTGCCATCTTGTTGGTTGTTTTCTTGCTGGGTGATGTGGGTGGTGATATGCTGAAGTTTTAACCAATGTTGTATCTTTCTTTAATTCACCACCTAATGGAGCCTGATTGGTATCTGGTACATATTTTGGTGGTTTTTTCTTATCTTCCAGTATTACTTCAACCATAGATTCCTCATCTGATGTGTCAGTACTTGCAACATCTTCTGCTTCAGCCTCCTTGGACTCTACTTGTTTATTGATGGAGATATCATGTAATGTAATTTTCTTCTTTTTATACCATAGCTTCAAGAATTTCTTCTACACATTAATATTGATAGTACCAACAAATTCCATCCAAGGGTATCCCAAAACAACATCCACATTAGCCATATATGAAGCATAAAAATCATAATGCAATACATACTTATTCATAGAAATATTCAAATCTTTATAAACATGCACCTTCTCATTATTAACATGTGTGTGCTCCATTTGTTTAGTTGGGATTTGCAATCTTTGCCAAATTAATATTTATAAAATTTTGCTTGCAACTAGGATTTATAGACATAATGATCTTCTCCTTCTGAATACATCCATGAACCTGTAATAAGGAGATACCAGTAGAAAATAACCCCACATGTTTCTCATTATCTTGTTTTCTAGAATGATACCATTTGTCTAAAAAGAATTTTTCAAATTTGCAATTAGGAAGGCTTAACAACTTCTTATTGTTAAGTGACTCCCACCATGTGATCGCCTCATCTTTCATTCTAAGCCATAGTAAACCTTTCCAATGTGTTGGCCATAATTATTTTTTTCTTTTTATGAATTCTTCAATGGTAGGGCCATCATCTTTCCATGTAAAATATTTCTTGCTAGAAGCCATGAAGAGGGTTTTGAAAAAAAATCACTTACTTGGCAAAAATTTGAAATGGACACAGTCCAGTCAATATTGCTTAAAATCCTTATTATGAATTTTTTTCGGGAATGGAACAATCATTTTGCATCTTCCCATGTGATAGAAATCCCGATCTAGGCACTGGAATTTCATATTTGCGCTGCAACTGTCCCGCCGTCATAAAAATTTATGAAAAAAGAGTTGATTTTAAATCAATGATATCTCCCTCATCCGGACTCCGATTCGACTGATTTTATTCTTGAAATTGGGTAATTTTTCAAGAGGATCTTAGATCTACATTATTTTCTCAAAATTTCCCAAAAAAGGACAAAAAATGATTGGATATCCTCCGTCCATGAATTTTTGTCAAAACAATTCTACAACACAGCTGATTTTTAAATCAGCGATATCTCTCTCATCTGGACTCTGATTCGACCGATTTGTTTTTTGAATTTGGGTATTTTTTCCCAATGAATCCACATCTACAATTTTATTCTACAAATTTTTCACCAAAAGTTTCAAATCTGATCTGTAAACTCGCCACCTGCCACCCAAAAAATTTCTGCAAAAAAAATTTAAAAAAATCTCCTCTTTGCCCAAGAAAGTGCTCTGATACCATTTGTAATAGATCTGACCTGCAAATATATGAAATGATTACAATATACCCAATAACTGTAAATAATCACAAGATAATTACAAACACAAAATATAGAAATGCTTTTTTATTGATCAAGCCCTTGAGGTAGGGCAACACCATACAATCACTCCTTAAGGAAGGAGAACACTCCACAAGCCATATGCTTGTCCATACAATATTCCTTCATCTCTCTCAATGGGGAGTCTCTAGCCTCTATATATGATTCAGACATACAATACCATGGGTCATTACCATGGCTCTCTCAATACCATATATCTAATACCACGAGCTTACCTTATAACTATGGCCCATCCCATTATTACATCATTCCCTTGGGTACCTCCCTCTGTACCCCATACTATCCCCTCTAGGTATACTACAAATTCTAACTAATGGGGTTGGAAAGAAGACATAGATTGATACCACAAGATGAACTTTTAGACCTTTGGAGGCTGAAATTATAGAGATACAACAATTTCAAGTTTAGCCTTATCAACAAGAAAGAAGCTCAAAATCAACCTCTAAAAGTTGTGTATTTTTAAATTTTCATAACATTTGTTTATAAAATCATTTTGAAGTGATTCAAAGGGAATAGTGAAGCATATATATCATTAATTGGCTCAAAAATTCCTCCCAATCAAAACATTTGTACACCCATTAAGCCATCAGAAAGCTCCACTATGATACATGAAGAGGAATAAATGCAACATGATATATCAAAATTACGGGACCAAGTGCAACAAATTTAGCTCTCACAAAGAGCCACCAAAAATGAACTAAAATGGTACATGGATGGTTTAAAATGGAATATGGATGGTTTAAAAGGGGACCGAAAGGTTTAAAAGTAGGCATGGAAGGTTTGAAGGAAGGTTTGACAAAGTTGATACAAGAAAGGATTTCTAATGGTGACAAGTATTTAATGAGACTCATGATGAAAACAAAAGGAATGTGAATCATGATTTTAGAGACTCCAACTTTAGGTTTAATACCAACCACATTCCAAAGATTGATATGAGAAATTTTTATGGAAAGGACCTAGTAATATGGATACTACAAATGGAGAGGTTATTTGATCTATATGATGTGCAACACACACAAAGGTACACATCACATCTTTATATTTAGAACCCAATTAGTTTGTGTGTTATTGATGGCTTTGTTATTGTAAATCACTTGTCACTTGGAAAATTTTTACTGAGGAATTGATAGCATGTTATGAGGATACAAAGAGAAATGCCTTCTTCAGGCAATTGATAAATCTCAAACAAAAGGGTTTAGTTAGGGAGCACATTGAGGACTTCCAAAGATTAAATATCAAGGTAACTAATATTCTAGAGGAGCATATGATTGATTTCTTCATATGTTCTTTAAAGGGTAACATGCAACATGAGATTCGCCTTTGGGAACCTAAGTCATTTGATAATGCATTTAGGGTGGAAAGAAAAGTTGAAAGCAAATTTATGGCAACTAGGAAGTCTGCCACTCACAACTATAAAGATGGAAGTGTTGTTGCTCCTAGCCTCCCTTAACCTACAACATTGACACCACAACACCTGGAGGAAAAAGGAGAAAATGGATTTGTTATAGTTGTGATAAAAAATACACTAAAGGTCATAAGTGTGTTGAGAATAAATTATTTTAAATAGATTGTTAAGAGGAGTAAGAAAAGGAACAAGAAACATAAAAAGAATAAGATATACATCAGGAACCAACCCCATGGGTTGAAAAAGAATAAATGAACCCACCATATCATGTAATGCATTGGCATGAATTATCACTCCTCAAACTCTTAAGATAGAAGGATATATCAAGAATAAAAAGGTAAAAGTGTTGATTGATTTAGGTAGTACCCATGATTTTATTCATTTTAAGATAACCATGGAGTTGAATTGCCTTCTATATCCAACACCAGAGTGTCAAGTGATGGTTGCAAGTGGAGGAATTATAAATTTTTCAGGGAAGTTCCATATTATCAATATAACAATGGGGGAATATGTATTTTATTATAGTCCAATGCTTGTCATTCCAATGGATGGTTCTAATGTTGTGTTATGAGTCTAATAGTTACAATATTTGGGGATGATAACTTTTAATTTTCAAGAAATTTTCTTGAAATTTTTTTGGTAAGGAAAGGAAATTGAATTAAGGGTATCATAGGGAAACCTAGGAATATAATTAGCCCTAGCGGCATGAAAAATATTTTTAAGAAGGAACAACAAGGGGTAATTCCACAATTATTCTCACTAGATGTTGAAACATCTAAGTCATTTGTTTCTCCATATCTCCAAAGGGTCCTTGACAATAATTCCAAGTTATTTGAAACTCCCAAATGTCTCCC
Organism: Pinus taeda; assembly: GCA_000404065.3. Lineage (NCBI taxonomy): Eukaryota > Viridiplantae > Streptophyta > Pinopsida > Pinales > Pinaceae > Pinus > Pinus taeda. The sequence continues at coordinate 29,481 of APFE030350579.1, forward strand.
ACCTATCCATGATCACGATCATGATATTCACTTGATTCCCATAAGTGTTCCTCCAAACATCATACTTTACAAATATTGTGGAGGTTTTCCGTTACACCAAAACCGCAGGTGTTGGTAAACATTACAAGCCAGTAACTAGGATCCCCAGGGTGGAAATTACGGATTCTATAGAGGTGCGGTGATTCTTCCAACACCCCCCCCTAAAACGCAACTTGGGGGAATCGAACTTGGGTCCAAGCTTTGATACCATGTGGAGGTTTTCCATTACACCAAAACACACAGGTGTTGGTAAACATTACAAGCCAGTAACTAGGATCCCCAGGGTGGAAATTACGGATTCTATACAGGTGTGGTGATTCTTCCAACAAATATCCTTATGCCTAGAAGAGCGAAATTGAACATATGGTTTCATAAATGCTAGAAGTGGGTATAATTCAACCTATCCAAAGCTCCTTCTCTTCTCTAGTAGTATTGGTGCACAAGAAGGATATATCATAGCATATGTGTCCGGATTATAGAGAGCTCAATAAGCTCACAATTAAATATAAATATCCCATTCCTATTAATGATGAATTTTGGATGAACTACATGTAGCAATGTACTTCACCAAGCTAGATCTTCACTCGGGATATCATTAAATTAGAATGAAGGAAAAACACATTCCAAACTCATGAAGATCATTATGAATTTTTGGTCATTTATTTTATTCTTACTAATGCACCTTCCACATTTCAAGGTTTGATGAATTCCATTTTCAAAACCTTTCTTAGAAAAGTTGTGTTAGTATTTTTTAATGATATACTAATCTACAACAATTCTTGGAAAGATCATCTTCAACATGTTGACATGGTGATCAAAATGTTGGAGGAGAAACAATGATATGGAAAACCCTCCAAATGTTTCTTTGGGGTACAGAAAGTGGAATATTTGGATCATATTGTATCTCATGAGGGTGTTAAGGTAGACCCTAACAAAATTAAAGCCATAAAATAATGGAAAATCCCCACAACATTAAGGCATATTCGAAGATTTCTCAGGTTGACATGGTATTATCACAAGTTTGCTAAGAATTATGGGAAAATAACAGCACCACTAACAACATTACTGAAGAAATATGCATTGTTTTAGACTCCAAAAGAAACTAAGGCCTTTGAACATATTAAAGAGGAAATGTGCCAAGCTCTGGTCTTAGCTACACCAGACTTCAAAAAAACCTTTATTTATGGAATATGATGCCTCATGAAATGGAATTGGTGTTTTTTTAATGCAAGAAGAAAGACCCGTTTCTTTGGAAAGTCATCCAATCAAGGAAAAATATTTACACAAAACTATTTCTGAGAAGGAAATGTTGGTAATACTACATGCTCTGAAGAAATGGTTTCCTTACCTAATGGGAAGACACTTCAAGGTAAAAACAGATCATTATAGCCTTAAATAGTTCTTGGAACAAATATTATCTTTAGAAGAGTAGCAAAAATGGGTCACAAAGATGTTGGGTTATGACTTTGAAATAATCTACATTAAAGGGAAGTAAAATGTTGTTGCAAATGCACTCTCAAGAGGGGATGAGAATGTGGAAGCATTTCCCTGTGTCATTTCTATTATCCAAACTGTTTGGATAATGAAACAAGGGATGAATGGAAGAATGACGAAGAGATTTGGACACGCATTCAAAAGTTACAACAATATCCTAGTGCAACTGATACATTTATCTATAAAAATGATTCATTATGGTACAAAGATCACTTATATATAT
>APFE030350579.1:31434-46571 GCA_000404065.3 Pinus taeda
GGATGGCCTTAAATATGATAGTTATAAGTTTGTGACAAAATTTTTGGTTTTCCAAAAAAATAAAGTTGAGACAACTAAGACCCCAGGTCTTTTACAACCATTGGGAGGAAGTATTAATGGATTTTATCATAGGTTTACCCAAGTATGAAGGAAAGAGTATCATCATGGTGGTAATTGATAGAATTACAAAGTATGCACACTTTTGTGCACTATCTTATCCTTTAAAATCCAGTACAGATGCTACTACATTTGTGGAAACAATTCAAAATCTACATGGAAACCCAAATATTATTGTAAATGATAGAGATCCCATTTTATTTGGAAAATTTTGGAGAAAATTATTTTCTTGTCTTGGTACGCAATTAGCTCATAGCTCATCTTATCATCCTTAATCTGATGGGAAAACAGAGATGGTGAACAAATGTTTGGAAGGATATCTTTGTTACTTTTTATTTGATAAACAAACACAAAATGTCAAGTGGTTACCTCTAGCAGAATGGTGTTATAACACTTCCTTCCATACCACAATAAAAATGACCCCATTTATGGCACTTTATGGATATCATGCACCGTCCATCACATCATCTTTAAGAGACAATTCTAAGGTAAGGAGTGGAAGATCACATCGCGCATCAACAACAAGTTCTCAAACTCTTGAACAATAACCTAACTCTGGCGCAATATCGAGTGAAACAACAAGCATATCAGTGTCGCAGTGAAATAAATTTTTAAGTGGGAAATTGGGTATTTTTACGGCTACAACCATACAAACAAAGTCCCTCAAGCAATCCAAGAAGGATAAAAAATAATCACCCAAGTACTATGGCCATGACGAGGTATTAAAGGATTGGTAATATGTCCCTGATGAGGTATTAAAGGATTGGTACTATGGCATACAAATTGGAGCTACCTTCATCTTCACGAGTACACCCAATTTTCCATGTTGCATGCTTAAAAAAGGTTATAGGTGATAATCTCATAGTTCAAACTATATTTCTAGAACTTATTGAGGAAGGAAAAACCATATTGGATCCTGAAGCAATCATAAAAACAAGAATCCGACAGCTACAAAATTGATCAATTTTAGAGTATCTCATTAAGTGGAAGAACTTACTTGCTAAAGATTCCACATTAGAGGATGTGTATTTCATATAGAAGCATCCAAAAATACTCAAGAATTGAGGAAAATACTTTTTTGAAGGATAGGGGCATGTTAGGTCCCTATAATATTAATGTAGCCCCCATCTTGTTATTGTTGTGATCCATAGAACCTTCATATTGTTATTGTTGTGCCCCATAGAAACCCGCTACTATTATTGTTGAGCTCTTACATTATTATTGTTATGTAGGCCCTAATTATATTTTAACCCTTTAGACTCCTATATATACCAAGGAGCTCTTGTCATTTGAAAAATCTAATAATTGTTCATTTATGTGATGTAAAGGGAGGTTGCCCCCTCAAAGTGGCTTATTATCTAGTCATTGATCTATCTTTTCTTGCATTTCTATGCTATTTTTGATCTAGATACATAACACATGTAGGGAAAATACAAAAATAAAAATAAATTAATCTCTCATGGTAAATCCATTGTAGCTTAGTATTGCACTTAATCCCACAAAAAAAATCAACATAAACAATAGGAAAATTACTCTCTTTAGTTAATATACATCAACTAAGACACCCATGCTTCAACAACCAGAGAATTGGAAAAGAGGAAAATAAAGACCTAATATGGGTCGGATATTTTAACATGGGGTCATGGTACTTCAATAACTTTTAATTTCAAGGAAGCCTATAAAATCCTTTCGGGCATGAAATGACATAATTCCAAAACAAATCGAAGAATCCTTGTAATCTTAAGTTTTGGCCTAAGGTAACTTTATTCCTCTAGTTGCTTACATTCAACAAAAGACTAACTTGGGATAAGCTTTAGAGAAAAGGATTTCAAGTGGCTTCTATATGCCACATGTGTTGTGCTAACCCTGAGCCTACTAAGAAACTACTAAAGAGTTGTGAGTTTCCTTCTAAGAGATGGGATCACATGGCTATTTTCTTTCGACAATCACATCGAAACAAAAGTAGCCTGTTATCAGCCATAGAGGAGTGGAAATCTACCCTTTTCTCCAATATAATAGTAAATAGAGCTTGGCATCTCTTTCCAAGATTATCTTATGGGAACCTTGGAAAGAAAGGAATTGAAAAATATTAAAAAATAAAAATAGCTCCCATGGATTTTATTTGGCATTCTATCTTAAATAATATCAAAGTAATTGTTTAGCTAATACCCTAGACCTTTGAAGATTGGGATTGCAATAATCAGGAAAAACACATTCTTTCTCTATTAAATATCCATAAATCCATCACTTGTCCTCAAGTTGCTTTGTCTCCACCGAGATCTTCAAGTCCCAACTATTGGTCTCCTCCCCCAACTGATTTTCTAAAACTGACCATTAATGGGGCCTCAAAAGGTAATCTAAGACCGACCAATTTTGGGGGTGTTTTTAGACCAAGTCTTGGTCATATAATTCATATTTTCTTAGGAGATGTTGGGATAGAAAGTAACAATGATGTTAAATTATATGCTTTGGAATATGGATTACTCATCGTCAAAAGAAGCAATCTTTAAAAATTGGTAATAGAAGGGAACTCAAAAACAATAATTCAGATTATTGGAAAACTCCAATATGGTTTATACCCTTCTAAAGTCTCAAACAGTTGGAGACTTCATAGGATCTTAGCAAGGGTAACAAAGCTTTTAGAAGGAATCACAACTATCATTCTATCCCATGTTAGGAGAAATAGAAACATACTCGACAACAAATTAGCTAGGGTTTAGCTTTAAAATTGCTACTTTGGATTCAAAGTTGGACATAAGAATATGGCAAGCATCACCTTCACCCCATTTAAAGAAGATAAAGGCTCACAAATTACACCAATCCAAGTGGACTCTCCTTCCAAACAACATGATCAAACAAACCTATATTTATGTTAGAGTTTTTTTTATAATGGCAATGATGTATTTCTTAATGTTAATATATGGTAATATGTTTTGATTAGTTATTCCTTTACTTTAAATAATAGACTTATAGTGTTGGAAATATACAAAAATGACCCAAACTTATTTCAATATATCATTTATTTCAAAATCCTATAAATAATCTCAACATAATTTTTTTAAATTAATTTTTTCAATAATTATAAAGTGTTTAACAAAAAGAAACATTCATCAATTAATCATATAAATAATCTCACATAAATTCTTTAAATCCTCATTTCCGACAACATATTTCCATTATTTTAAATTTATATATACATGTTAATTTAAATCTATAAAATTTAGATACATTTTTTAAAATTTATTTAAAAAATAATGAATTTAGATCTTTTCTGTATTCAGTATTACTTCATAATAATATTATAATATTCTTTTATATTACTACTCTTCAACTCAAATTATAATTAATTTATACAAATATTATCTAATTCATCAACCTGAAAAAACAAAACAACTCACACAAAAACATGAGCTTTTTTAAACCTAACTTGAAGGGAAAAAAAAATTACTTTCCAAGTATTCACACCCTTACCATGTTTGATGTAGTAAACATCTACATCTAGAATCAACTCTCATTTTTTATAATAGTTTTTGGAAAAAAATCAAAATATTTTTACAAATCAAAACTAAAAGAAGGTTGAACATGCGATCTAGATGACAAGGTTGGTTGTTCACAAGAGTCGTATGGCCTGGCCCACTTTAGAGGTCCCCTCTTTTTTGTCATTATATTGAGAGTGTCACTATATAGTGACTAGGAAAACACAATAGAGCAAATGTGTGATGTAAAGCGCACAACGTGACTCACGATAATGACGTAATGGGTAAATAAGAAAATTCAAACGATAATAATGTAAGGGGTAAATAGGAAAATTCAAACGATAATAATGTAAGGGGGTAAATAGGAAAATTCAAATGATAATGGCATAAGGGGGTAAATGGGAAAATTCAAACTAATAAATCTGGTTAAAAGACTGAATTTTTGTAGATAAAAGTTTGTTTTACATGGATCATATTCGTTGACTTAGTGGAATTCAATGAAATCACAAGTTTAATGGGTAACTTTCGCACAATAAAAGTGTTGTAGGGGTTTTTCAGGTGTTGAATCCATATATACAATAAAAAAATTAGTTTAAATAAGAAAAATCAAGATTTCACAACAATTTTTTCCACCAGATTCTGGTACTTGAAACTTCAAAAGAGTAGGTTAACACATTTTAAATATGTGAAACTTAGCTTTATATTGATTATTGTTCTAAAAGGTGAAAAAGCTTTAAAGATAAAAGTTAGCTTTATTTTGATTATTGAGGTCAAAAAGCTTTAAAGATTAGAATGTCAAAAGAGTCCAAGTTAGACCATATAAACAAAATGTTTAATGGCTAAAACTTATATTCTATCATCATTTGTTTTAAAGAGATGTAATGGTGATGCTTGACATTGCATACAGAAAGACTAAGATAAGGATGTGAGCTTAAACATCTATATGACTACGTTTTATAATAAGATTAGAAATTCAATGTGATCCAAATTCCATTAAGTAATGCAAACTTAAAAGTTTAAATATTTTTTTATTTTCCCAAAGCTAATATTGTAAGTTAGTTATTTTTTTAATAGTATTAATTAAAATGAGAGGTTATATTTATTTATTTATTTTTTTGTGTAATTTATGCTACTTCTATTATTATACAAAAAGGGTTACAAAAAAGCTTACATTCGCCATGCTGAGATGGTTACAACTGGACTTTAACACTGGAAGAAGAGACCATAACACCGTCCATGACTGAAAGACTGAAAGACTGACAATTGGACACAGATCGGAACCCATTGAAAGCCAAACCGCTTGACACATTCCAAAACTCCCTATCCCGGCTATTGCGGGGAGATACAAACAAGCATAGATATACCAACAGACATATATGCATATGTATACTGAATTCGACCTGAACAGACCTGAAAGGAACAGAACTATCCCACAACAAACGCTGCGTACTGTGGAAGCCGAACACACAACCTGAGACCGCAGAAGCAACCTCCAAAACAACGAGGAGACGTGCTCAAGCATCCACGGAGGTGGATGGTTGCTCCTCGACAATTCTGCAACCATACTGATCGGACGCACTCGTATCTGTGTAAGGAGCATCATCCTTTGCCGACTCATTTGGACCCGCCACCGCACCTAAGGCTTCCGCAGGCTGCAATCTTGGACATTGAACAGGAGAAGGTGGCCTAGGCTCCGCAGGGACTTCTGGAGAGGCGGCGTTTTCGCATTTCTCAATCCGCACCGATACAAAATAAGTTCCATTGTCCAGAGAACACGGGAACCGAAAACGGGTTGAGGGGTGAGAGTTGTGCAAGCACGCAGCTGCATGGCCTCGGCCTCTTCCTCTGCCGCGACCCCGCCTTGCCCCAAGGGAGCTAACTTCTTCAGAGGGGGACTCCAATGAGGGAGAGGAGCGCTGAGGGGAAGCTCTACCTCTAGCTCCTCCCCGAGACCCACCCCCACGACTGCTGAGGCGGATCCTTTCACGCGGCATTCTGGAGCGTCGCTGCAAAAGATGCTGCACAAAGAACCAGTTTGCCGCCCGCTACAATTCACAAAGAGCCAAATGACCTTGCCCAGAGGCGGAATAGCGAACCGAAGAACGAAGGGAGACGAATAAGACTCTGAAAAAACGCAGAGGAGCGGGGCGAGACTTACCACAGAGAACTGAACCGGAGATTCACCCTCAGCGCCGAGGGGCGCAATGCGAACATAAACTGAAACAGACTGGAGCTTGCAGACGAGAGAGCCAGGGCGCTCCAAGGAAGAGACCAAGGCCTTCTGTGCAGAGGGCCGAGGTCTGAACCTTAGAGACCGCTGCCAAGGCTCAGTCGTCAGCGTCAAATCGCAACAGCAGAGCATCCACAGCCAAATGATACAAGGAACAGACCTCAGATGCGGCCTACCTAGCGAAGGCTGGTTCTTAAAGAGCCACAGAGCGACATTCCACGCACTGAACATTCCAATGTAGGCAGACTGCAAGCAGAGCACCGGAGAGGTGAATCGAGGGGCAAGGATAAAGCAGCTAACGACAATTTGCAGGGCAGCATTTAGAGCTGCATTCATTTTATCAGGACGGGGGTGGCAGGCCCGTACATTGCCCCTACAGCTGGCGGATCTGGGCTGCCACTTGCCTAGTGGGAAGGCCGCCCCCTCATTAATAAACATATTAATCACCCACAGCCGGGGATTGAATATCCTGAATTGCCAAAGAGTGGCATTCCTGTTGGAGTTGAATATCCTCTGAGCCATTGAGAGTGCCTGAGTAGGGAGGGCGATGCGGGTCAACCCCTTGGTTGGCCAATCTATCTGCTACCTGATTGGCGGAATGCTTTACATGCTTAAAGATGATGCAGTTGGGACGCCTGAGCCTTTCCTCCAGTAGTTCGAGCCTGCTGAGCAATCTCCAACTAGAGGCAATTTTGGCAGCTGAGGTTCCTGCTTGAATTCTAGTTGCTGCATTGATGAGGATCAGGGAGTCTCCCTCTACTTCTAGCAGGTAGAAGCTGTGTTGATCAGCAATGCATATTCCTTTCCATAAGCCTTCCATTTCCACGACATTGTTAGTGTCTTTGCCTATCGAACCATAGAATATGTACTGGACTATTCCTCTGTCGTTTCTAATTACTCCTCCATAACCTGCTGGTCTAGGATTCCCTTTGGCTGCACCATCAAAGTTCAATTTGAAAGAGGAGATGGCAGGGGGGGACCAATGCACTGGGGAGACGGACTTGGGAGAGGGTTTGGAAAGATCAGAGGGGGCGCAGGATAGTTTAAGATTCCATGAATTCCAGATGAGTTGCTCTTTAGGGGAGGATGGCCAATCGGATTCCTGCCATGACCGAAGCGCCAAGGTTTCTTGGATATTTTCCTTCAAGAGAAGCCAGAGGATTTCATAAGGACGTTTACTATTGTTGAAGATTCTGTTGTTCCGTTCCTTCCATAAGGTCTAGTAAAGAAACCATGGAATGAGATTCCATAAAGAATTTAGGATGGGGCTTTGATACAGGAACTTGGGCCAGGTTCTCAGAGTGTTTGTTATGCCTCCCTGACGGTTTCCTACTTTTTGATTACATCGGTCGATTTGCTCCCAGAGCTGAGCCGCAAGGGGGCAGGTCTCCATAAGATACAGAATGGTCTCCGATTGGAGAGAGCAGTTTGGGCATCTTGAGGGGCCAATGAAGCCTCTTCTTTGCAGATTATCCCAGGTGAGAATGCGCTTTTTGCTTAAGAGCCATAGAAAGGTAGAAACCTTGGGCCATAGTTTGGACTCCCAGATGTTATTCCATAGCTGATCTTTGTCGGTATGGCCTTGCGCATAACGTAAAGTGTAAGCTTCTTTGGTAGTGAAGGTCCCTTTTGTAGATTTTCCCCACCTCAGTTTGTCTTGCTGGTTTGACTGCTTTATTTTCCTGTGACGTAGCTCTTGTTCAATGTCTGCGAAGGTCTCACCATGCCAATCCGCCTGCCAAGAGCTTGCGGGCTTCCACTGTTGGAAATCTTGAGGTTATTGCTGCTGCCAGAACTGAGAAACATTAATAAGATTGGTGCGCTGCATGTGGGTCTGTCAAAGGGGTTTATGGAAAATTGAGGCAAGTTTTGGGAGCTGCTGCCAGGAATCCTCCCAAAAACGCGCCGAATTCCCCGAGTGAACTTCCCAAAAGCTGTTCTCCTGGATGAAGGCACTATGAATCTTGGCTGCGTTCCAAATCATGGAGCCTGAGATACTAGGACTGATTCTGATTAGTTCATCCCAATGACTTCCAGTCGCATATTTGGCTTGCCATAGCTTTGCCCAAGGAATGTGTGGTTTCACTAACCAATTCCACCATACTCTTGCTCCCATGGTGTAGTTGCTATGCAGGGGATCCCGTAGTCCTAGTCCACCATTGGCTTTTAGTTGGCAGACTTCTGTCCATTTAATAAGGGCCCATTTCCTGTTGAGCCCTGTAGATCCCCAAAGAAAACTCCTTTGAAGGTTACGAATTTCTTTGAGGACCCATTTGGGAGCTGCTAATATAGTAAAGAGATATAGAGGCATAGCTTGGAGGACGGATTTGAGCAGAATGAGCCGACTAGCTATGTTGAGCGATCTGTAGGTCCAAGAGGAAATTTTGGCTTCCAATTTGTCCAGCAGTGTATGCCAAGACGCATGCTTGAGAGCAGAGACCATAAGAGGGGCGCCCAAGTATTTGGATGGAAGCGTGGCAATGGAGAATCCAAGGATGTGTGCAACATTTCGCTGAATGGAGACAGGGGTGTTGAAGAAGAAGAGCTGGGATTTGGATGCATTGATCGAGGTTCCAGAGGCTTCAGAGAACAGATCAAGCAGTGCTTTAAAGGTTTTGGCTTCGGAAGACGAAGGATGACCAAAGAGCCTCGTGTCATCAACAAACTGTTGATGGGATAAGGGGTGGAGTCCATGAAGCGCCATGCCTTTGATCGCTTGAGAGGAGACAACATGATGAAGGAGACGACTGAGTCCTTCCGCCATGAGAACAAAGATGAAGGGGGAAAGGGGGTCCCCTTGACGTATGCCTCTCGATGAGCGGAAGGGAAGAGAAGGCGAGCCATTGAGGAGAACTGAGAAGCAGGGAGAGGTGATGAGATTCATAATCCAGCGGGTCTAGGTGGCATTGAAACCAAAGGCTAGCAGCATTTGATGAATATATTCCCAACTGAGCTTGTCAAGGGCTTTGGAAAGATCAAGCTTCATTATCATGCCTGGTTTTTTAAGGATTTTTAAGGAGTGGATCACCTCATTAGAAAGGATAATGCCGTCCATTATTTGACGCCCCTCGACATATCCCGTCTGTTCCGGAAGGATGAGAAGAGGTAGAAGAGGTTTGAACCTATTTGCCACCAATTTGGAGATACGTTTATAGATGACATTACAGAGGACAATCGGCCTAAATTTGTCAGGCGTATTTTCTTCTTCCCCCTTAGGAACCAGAGCAATGAAGGTGGAATTAAAGGAGGGTAGGAGCCAGTGCATAGAGCGAGATTCTTCCACGAATTCCCAAACTTCGGTACTAATTAATTCCCAGAACTCATGAAAGAAATTGGAGGTGAAACCATCAGGTCCAGGAGCCTTACCATCTTTTAGCTGAGGCATTGCTTCTTCTACCTCCTACATGGAAACTGGTTTTAGTAAATTTTGATTGTGATCTTCCTTGATTAGCTTGGGGATGTGCTGCGTGACTGCTCTGATGGCTGCTGATCTACTCCTTGTTTGTTCTTTGAGCGCTTCCTGGAAGTAATCCTTGAGTTCCTTTTCAATGTCTTCATGCTTTTCTAATTTCTCCCCTTGACTATTGTTAATGAAAGCAATATTGTTGTGCATTCATCGTTGAATGGTGGTGCGATGAAAGAATTTTGTATTCTTTTCCCCTTCCTTTAGCCATCTTATTCTGGACTTTTGGCGCCAAAGGATTTCCTCTTGTAACCTTCGAGCCTCTATTTCTGTCCAGAGGGATTGCTCCTTATTAGCAAGTTCTTCTATTCGGCCCTCTAGGATAATAGCTTGCTGAAGCGTACACATACTCTGCTCCAATTTTTGCAGGTTATCCATAATGTTCCCAAATTGGGTTTTGTTCCAGACTTTAAGCACTTGCTTGAGGTGTCTGAGTTTCTGTTGGAATTGGAACATCTTTGCACCTGTTGGAGGGGAAAAGGATCTCCATGCCTCTCAAACCACCTCTTTAAAGTCAGGATGAGTGGACCAGAAGGCTTCAAAGCGAAAAGGATGATTGCATTGTTTACCCGGACGCGTCCATTGCAGCATTATGGGCCAGTGATCCGAGCCGCCTTGGGGTAAAATGGAGGCATGAAAATCTCCTCCCAGATGAATGGCATTATCTGAGATGAGAAAACGATCAAGCCTAGAAGCAATATTATGTAAACCTCTGCGTTTATTTGTCCATGTGTATGTGCCATTAGAGGTTTGGATGTCTATGAGCTGATTGCTTTGAATGAAATCTTTGAATCCTGTACTGTCATCTTCTAACTTCATGCGCCCTCCTTTTTTCCCTAAATTAATGATTATATTGAAATCTCCCCTGCTGATCCATAGAGGGAACTGCCTGGAGGAGTTCAAAGCTGTTAGCGCATCCAGCACTTCTAATTTGTGATGTGAATCTTGCGGAAAGTAAGTGTTGGTGAGAAGACCGTGCAAATCCGTCCCTATGAGATGAAATGTAGCTTGAATGAAATGATGAGTGGCATGAAAATCTTGAAGCATAAGGATCTGCGGGTTCCAAACTATTGATAGCCCACCGGATGCTCCTACCGCATCCACTGAAACTGAACGACTGCCACTCCAGGCTTTGTTGAGGATCCTTTCGAGGGCTGTATTAGTACTTTTTGTTTCTTGTAGAAAAACAACAGCTGGTTTCTCTAACTGTATCATGTTTTTTAACATTCTGTGTTTTGAGGGGCTGTTGAGCCCACGCATGTTCCAGGAGATGAGCTTCATGAGGAACAATGGGGTTGGGGCTTGTAGAACTTCGTCAACTTCGGGAATCTGCCTGATTCCATTAAGATTTCTCCTAGAATGATGGTTCTTTGCAGATCGGTTTTGCGCCCTCTCTTCTTTGTCTCTTTTAAGATCTTCTTTCCATCCCATGGACTACCTGCTTGTATACCTAGGCATTTGTTGTGTTGAGCTTTGATTAGAACCCCTTCCAGTCTATCTATTTCCCATGGGGGTATTGAATTATATTCTTTTTGCTTGCATGCTGTTTCAAGTTTGAGAATATCCAGTTCATCCAGACTTACATTCTCTGGGTCTTCCTCCATTATTATAGGGATATTATGATGATCCTCTGTGACCCCCTCTTGCAGACTAAGTGCTAAAGTTGCATCGAGATCCATAGCCGAAGGTTGCATGTCAGCGTCTAGAGCTGACATTTTTTAATCCGAGGAGAGAGGGAAACTGAAGGGCGTTGAGGAAGATGGATCCAGGGGATTTTTGAGATTCTGAGAGGAGGACAGTCGATGTGGGGAGACCTGAGAGTCTTTAGGCAAATTATCTGAGGGATCTTGAGGGGTGAGGATTTGAAATCTATTCTGGGATTCAGCCTTTTTAGGACTGGAGGGAGCAACAGAATGTTTTTTGGCATGCCTGCGGTGATTGGGCACCTTAGTGAAACCTTCAGAGTCTTTATTAGCCTCGTTAGCAGAAGATTTGATCTGAATAGTTAGTGGACAATCCCTAAAAAGATGGCCATGCTCATGGCTTTTGCGGCATCGAAAAGGGATGTGTTCATAATATAATGGTTGAATCCATTCAAAATCATCATGGTAGAGACTTACCGAGTCTGCAAGAGTCTTCTTAAGATGCATCTGGACGTAGATCCTGGCATAGGAGGTGAATCTTCTATTTTTGGTTTCCTCTGCAACTTTGATGAAGGTGTCAATGCTATCTCCAATGTCCTTTAAGGTTTCTTCTTTCCAGTACTCTGCAGGAAGGGAATACATGCGAATCCAGACTGGAGCAAGACTGAGATCTTCTGTATCTGGATTGAACCTCGGTTTCCAATCACGCAGGAAGAGACCCGATGAGTTTAAGAAATAGGGACCTCCCTCAAATATTCGGGATTTATCCTCCAGGCAGTTGAATATTGCAGTGAAGAAGCCTTTGGGGCCTAGTAGCAGTGAGACTTATCCTTTGGGCTTCCATTTTGAGGCGATCCATCCGTGTAGCGCCTTTTCAGTTGGCCAAAAGCCAAGAAATTTTCTAATGAGTGCATGATCCTTCATGTATTGTATTTCGCCATTGATTCGGTGACTGGGGAGCTCAACTTTGATTCGTTCTGTGGCTTTTGGGATGCAGGTTGCCGAAGTCTCCTTTGGTTGTGATGCCCCTGGTACGTTTACCTCCTCTTCACATGTAACTATATGTATCACTGCTGCGTCAGGCTGTGCTGAGCTCTGATCGTGTCCAGAGGAGTAACCTGGAGGAAATAGGGGTGTCAAGGTAGCGAAACTGTTCGATGAACGAGAGTCTGAAGGAGGGGGGGGAAGGGTCCCGCCCCTCCCACCAGGGAGGACATGACGTGAGGTTTAACAGAGGCCCGAAGACTGATCTGTCGGTGGCTCTATGAAGAAAGGCATTCTGGAAGGTGCAGGGGGCGTAGACCTGAGCATTGGCTATAGAGTACAGAGCACAGAACCTAGGGTTTTCGTTACAAATCTTGTTAAGTGCATTAGTTAGGGAAAATATTAAAGATAATTTATTTACCAATTCAAATCATAACATTATCTATGAATAATATTACTAGTTAGGGTTGACTTATTCAATGGGATTATGTAGAAAACTACCATTATCATGATGTAATGAAGAGGTTAATATTATTTAAATTAATTAATAAAGAATTAATCGCTATGTTATAATTAAATTATCAATAATATTGTGACAAAAATAACTAAAGATTCTAATAGTTAATGTGTATAAGGTTGTTAGGAAATATTCAGGATAAATATTATTTCCCTCTATTTAAGAATCTATTATGAAATTACCAAAACCAATAAGGTCTAATAGACGGAATTAAACATCAAAGGGTAGATTATCCTCATTCAAAAGGAAAAATGAAAAGTTTGGGAAGAATGATAGAAAACATAAGAAGAATGAAAAAAGATGAGGGTGAGGAAAGGGAAGAGGAGCTAGGAAGTGAGCTGGAATTCAACTTTTACTCAATTTTTAGCCATCATCACTATTGAAGTCTTTGGCATACCTCTCAATCTCAATCATTTCCCTAAGTTTCCTGTGGTGGAAATGATCAATTTTAGCAATGAATCTGGATTCTTCAATGTAGACATGGTGTTTATATTTCTCAGAATGTTCTACAACGGCCGAGGTCCAAGAGCGATTACGTCTGATGTCAGGAACATGTTCACTGATGCTCTGCTTAATAGATATTCATGTTTCTCCAATGTAGGGGATACCACAGGAGCAGGGAATGAGGTAGACCCCTTTTGAGTCCTTCAGGTCAATAGGGTCCTTGACCGATCTAAGAGAATTTTTAATGGTATTGAGAGGTTTGAAGGAGGAAGAAACATTAGCCTTCTTAAGAATATGGGTGATCCTATCCATGGTTCATTACATATACAGGAGATAAACCTTAAGAATAGGATAGGCAAGGGTGGTTTGAACCTTGTACTCTTTGCTAGCTCTGTGAAAGGACTTGAGGCTAAGGGGTCACCTATACCCATTGTTTTCAAAAACCTGAAGAAAATGAGACTTCTCCTGATCAAGATGGTCACTATCAGAGATTCTTAGAGCCCAAGTAGTGAGAGTGCTGAGAAACCCAAATTTCTTAGCAGGGGAATGATGAGAACTATCATGCAGGTATTGTTCCGTGTGAGTCTTCTTTTGAAAAGGTAGGTGTCATATGGAACCATTATCCCTCCTTGAAAGGAGAATGTCAAGAAAGGGAAGGTGACCCCTCTCCTCAACCTCCATAGTGAACTTGATGGAATGTGATTGAGAATTCAGGTGGAGGAATAGATCAAGCTTCTCCCTTCCATAAGGCCACATGACATATGTGTCACTGAAAAACCTCTTCCATTTTTTAGGACAGAGATTACCAAAGGAAAAGGCCATTGTCTGAAAGTATTCCATGAACAAGTTTGCGACAATGGGGGTGAGGGGGGAGCCCATCGCAACAACACTGGTTTGTTCATAGAACTCACTTTGATAACTGAAGAAAGTAGAGGTGAGGCAAAGACCAATCAACTTGGCAGTGTCTTTATCAGTAATGCAGTTAATGATATCAATGCCTTCTTGGATGGTGATTTTGGTGTATAAGGAAACGACATCAAAACTCACTAGTAAATCACTGGGATCTAATTTGATGTCTTTCCACTCTTGAATAAAGGAGGCAGACTCTTTCACAAAAGAATCAGTGTGACCTACAAGAGGTTTGAGATTTTAGGCTAGGAATTTAGCTAGAGGATAGGGTGGACCATTAATGGTATTAACGATAGGTCTCAAGGGGGCACAAAATTTATGAATCTTCAGAAGACCATAGATTCTAAGGGTAAGGGGGGTGCTTACAATGAGCTTCCGAGAAAGGGGATTAAGAGAAGGACCCTATTGGCCCAAAGGACTCAAAAGGGATCTACCTCATTCCTTGCTCCTGTGGTATCCCATACATTGAAGAAATGAGAAGATCTATTAAGCAAAGGATCAGTGAACATGTTGTTGAAATCAAACACAATCGCTCCCGCACCTCAGCCCTTACAGAATATGCTATGAAACCTAAACACAATGTTTGCATTGAAAGGTTCATTACTAAAATTGATCATTTCCACCAAAGGAAACTTAGGGAAGAGATTGAGATTGAGAGGCATGCCAAAAAACTTCAAAAGGGATGATGGATGGAAATTGAGTAAAAGTTGGATTCCAGCTCTCACTTCCTAGCTCCTTCGTCCTTTCCTCACACTCATCTTTTTTCATTCTTCTGTTGTTTTCTATCATTCTTCCCGATCTTTTCTTTTCCCCTTTTGAATGAGGATAATCTACCCTTTGATGTTTAATTCTGTTTATTATACCTTATTGGTTTTGGTAATTTCATAATAGATTCTTAAATAGATGGAAATAATATTTATCTTTAATATTTCCTAAGAACCCTATACACTTTAACTATTAAAATCTTAGATAATTATTTTTTCACAATATTATTAATAATTTAATTATTACCTAACGATTAATTCTATTCACTACATCATGATAACACCTAGCTTTCTACCTAATCCCATTGAATAGGTCAACCCTATGTAATAATATTATTCATAGATAATATTATGATTTCAATTGGTAAATAAGTTATTTTTAATATTATCCTTAACTAATTCATTTCATAATAGCTAATCTTCAACCAAATATTGTTATCTATTTTATTTTAATAGTATTAATATTATATAAATAAATTATGCTTAGATATTGTTAGCATTTTAATCGATAAATATATTAATTAATCATGTTAACTCACATTGAATAAGTCATCCCTAATAATATTATATAAATTATTTTATTATCTAAA
>APFE030350584.1:0-17226 GCA_000404065.3 Pinus taeda
TGTAATGATGTCTTTCCGATATTTTGCTTATAAATACCACCCTGAGCAATGTTGTGAGGGGTTGGTTGTTTGGTAGTAGTTGTTGGTCAGATTTCTTTCCAGCATTGTCTCCGAGCAGAGACTTGCACTGTAACTATCATAATTTCCATAATCAAAGATTGCTGAAAGCATGGATTGCGAAACTACTTGATGTTTTCTCTTGGCCAAGGAATGATTACGGAATTCCTGTGCTTCTACATGATCCAATAAGTGTTTCTCTCCTCTGTTTATTTTTATGTTTTTGCCACCGTTCCGCCTCCTAAATCGCAGGAAAAAAGAATAGCTTAAGATTTGTTTCATTACACCTTAAGTTCAATTTCTGCATTTCTCGATGTTTTCTTCAGAAATAGTTATGAGCATGTAACTTGAATGATCTTGTTTACGTTGTATCTTTCACATATGAATGCATGTTTAGGAATTCTTAATTGCTCCTAGGTCCCATTCATCCATTTCTCCTCTTTGTTCAGCATGATGAAATGATTCTCTTTTGCCTTTCATCCCTGATTCCCATACCATACTTTCGGCCGATTGAAAATTGTATCATGTGTGGCTATCCCGCTCTGTATCCCCTTGTGACCAAGAAAACGCAAGAAAGCCTCAAACTGTGACTCCATTCCCAATGGTTCGAAACTTATCACACCTTACCTTGCCTCTTTGCTCGAGAATCCTACCTCCCATCCAATCACAAACAACACTCCCTTGAAGTCAGAAAGCTAGCCTAAAATCATCAACTAAGGTTGAATCAGAAGGAGAGAGCCCTCTCCAATTACAGATGGGCTAGAACCTGTAATCCAAAGATTCGTTTGTGGTTACCTCGACTGTATCCCTATCTAGGAGCACTAGGGACAACCTGAGTGATAACATAATGGCGACTCCACTGGGGACCTCCTCAGATAAATTAATGAAACCAATCTGCAGCCTTACAGAGGAAGAAGCCGACTTGTGAAAGGTTCAGCCGACCTGTGTTGTTGCATATTGTTTAGAAAATTTCCAAAGATATATTAGAAGCTGGCTCCTAAGAAACAAACACGTAATACGTGATCAAATCCCGATCCAAATAACCCGCCCATTTTTGAAAATCCGAATTTAATCCCTAAGATCATCAGAAAACAAAAACAAAAAGATTTCTAGACCCCTGGTAGTCCTGAAACAGTTCAGCCAATTGTTGTACCAACCCCTATCAAGGTTTTATTCCGGTCCACCCCGAGCTCCCCTGGCTCATCACCCCCTTCTCCAAGTAGCTCCGCCACACCCCTATCCCATATCCCTACCACTTCTACTACTCCTTCCTCCCCTGTTATTCCCGTAATCTCCGTTGCCTTAGGTGTTCCGCTCATCCCCATAATCATGGCTATATATGCACCATTACAATCACCTGCTAATCCCGTGGCTATGCCTCGGGACTGCCAATTGAAAATCACTTATTTCGATGGCACAATCTCTTGCACCGCCCTACAACATACAAAGAAAATGCAGGATTATTTCGAGAGTTATGAGATAGATGATGAGAGCGTAAGAATGAAGATCTTTGTCCAAAGTCTGACCGGTGATGTCAGAACCTGGTTTAGGGCACTTCCACCTAATTATATACTGAACCCGGAAGCCTTATACCAAACTTTCATTAATAGATGGGAGAAAAAGAAGGACCCCCTGCACATACTATCCGAATATGAGTCTATTATGAGAGGACCTGGGGAGGCTGTTCTAGATTACTACGCGAGATTTAACAATGTTTACAATGCAATACCACCAAATTTAAGACCTCCGCCTGACCTTGCTTTATACAAATTCTCGGATGGCTTTGATGTCGAGATGGCGTATCAATTAAGGGAAGGAGCTCCTCAAAGCCTCGCAGAAATGCAAGACGCCGCAGTAAGCATGGAAGCAAATCTAATCACTAAAAGAAATAGAACCATATCCGAGAGAAAAACCACTTTCTAAGAAGAACCCTCCTCTTTCGAGCAGAAGCTTGATGCGGTCGTTAGTTCCATGAACAGGCTGGGGGATAGATTAGACAACATTGAGAGGAAAAATTCATGGGAAAGTCAACAGCCCAATGCCGCAAGGAACCCAAACTTCAGAAAGACCCAAAATTTGAACGTAGGTAGGGCCAGTCAGGATCACGACATTAGACCTCCTTTTCAAGAAAACTATGCTGAGGCATCTACATTCGCTGATCCCACAGACGGGACCCTAATGAACCTGGTTGATTCAAAAAATGAACAGCAATCCTTCCTCACGGAAGAAAACCGACCATACCTTAATATAGAACAATTCCACACCAAATCGGGCGAGTCCTTTGACTTTAAACAAGGTTATGACACTGCTATATACGAGGTACATAAGCAATACAAACTAAGAACACGGACTGTCGATGTTCTTCCGCCTAGAAAAGCAAAAGATGGCAAACAGCCCAACAAAGCTAAAGGGAAGATCACCAACAACCAACCAGCTAACAGCCGTGTCCCAAATCCTCAACAAGTTATTGTGGAAGATGTAACAGATACACATGGTTCTATGGAGTAGCCTCTGCCCACTCCCCATCCGGAAAAAGATCTGAAGAGCATTCCCGAAAATTTTCCCGCAACAGAGATACCACAGACGGTCATACACTGCGATACGGACGCTCCAAAATACAATACAGAGAGTATGCCTGAAAAAGAGTTCACCACTGTCAATATCTAGAACCCAGTAGAAAAACCATTCAGTCTAGAAACAGAAATTGGAAAACTTAAAATCTCCATTCCCCTCTCAGAACTGGCTAAGCATGATGTATATAGAAAACAAATTCAAAAATCACTTCAATTGCCGGAAGTTAGGGATGATGTAAATGTTCTAGATGATACCCCTGAACTACTATTCGGGCCAGAGGTTGATGGAAAAACAACATACGGACCGGTTCCGCCTTTCTATGTCAGCCTCCACATACACGATAAGATATTGCACAATGCTATGTTTGACTCAGGCGCCTCACATAACCTCATGCCCAAAGCTGTAATGGAAAAGTTGAACCTCGATGTCACTCGACCTTATAAAGATCTGTATTCATTTGATTCAAGTCAGGTCAAATGTTTAGGCCTAATCAAAGACCTTTGTGTCTCCCTAGTCCAGTTTCCCAACAAGACAATATTAATGGACGTAGTAGTTGCTGATATTCCCACAAAGTATGGCATGCTGCTATCCAGATCATGGGGAGAAAAATTGCAAGGATCCCTTCAACTCGACCTCTCTTACGCCACTATATCTGTCTTTGGGAAACCAAAGAGACTTTATAGGGAGACATTAATGAAGTATTTGGTAAGTAGTGAGGAGAAACCCCAAAATTTTCCAATATACTCAATCCATTCTGATATGGATTCTTTTATTTTGTTTCATGACAACACAAGCCCTCCAACTCCTAACAAGCCATCATCACTAGAGCAAGGAACCAATGCCAATGAGATATCAGTTGCCAATACGCATTAAATTGTCTCAACAGCCAAGGCAACCAACACAGGACAAGAAGAAAACCCCGAAACAGAAATCACCAGCTCATCTGCTCCGCATACCACTCGATTCCCCAATACACACCTTGGACGAGAAGCCACATGGTATTTAGAATTCGATGGTGCAGTTAACAAGTTAGGAGGAGGGGCTGGAGTGTGGATTTACAATACTCACGAGAATCACACGCAAGGCCATGCCTATAGACTCAATTTTAGATGTACAAACAATATGGCAGAGTATGAAGCCCTTCTCTTAGGTCTCAAGCTGCTCAAAACCCTTGGAGCTACCACCATTTCCATCCTAGGTGATTCGGACCTCATCATACAACAGATAAAGGGCAACTTTGTCACCAATGATAGTAGAATGAGAGCTTACAGAGCCGCTGCCAGCGAATTGCTTAGCGCCTTCAGTCATTTTGAGCTGGCCAAAATTGTGCGAGATCATAATATTCATGCCCATAGCCTAGCTACCTTCGCTAGCACATGTAGGCTTCCCTTTGGACCAAGTCACCACTTCATCGCAGAAATAAAACACAGACCGTCAATTCCTAACAATGTCGAGAATTGGCAGGTATTCCAAGATGATGCCCAGATTAACAATTTTCTGACTCTGGAGGATGAATTCTCTAGCACAAACATTGACATGGATGCTATAGCCAAATCACAACAGTTAGCAGAAGAAGATCGCTTGACCCTAACAGCCGCCACGGCTAAACAAATACTAAGCCCAACTATTTTTGACGGTACGAACATAGGGCAACTGAAACAGTTTTGTTCACCCAAGGCAACCGAAGTAAAAGAAGAGTTTATTGACCTAAAAGGAAATGTTCTTCCTGCCGGCCTTACTCCATTGGAAGACATGTTTGATGACAACGATGTGGCCAGAAAACCAAAGATGGAACCTTTGAATGCCGCTATAGAAGAATACAACATAGGAACAACAGAACATCCCAGAATGATTAAACTATCTAAAAATCTGCCTCCTGACCAAAAACCAAAATATTTGGATCTGTTCAAAGAATTTCAAGATGTATTTGCCTGGAGTTATGAGGACTTAAAGTCCTATGACACTTCATTAATCCAGCATAACATTCCCCTAAAACCAAATCAGAAACCGTTCAAACAGAAACTCCGAAGAATCAACCTCATGCTTCTTCCTTTGATTGAAAAAGAAATAAAAAGAATGTTTGAAGTAGGTATCATTACACCCATCAGATTCTCTGAATGGGTGTCTAACTTAGTTCCCACCAGAAAGAAAACAAGAGAGATAAGACTGTGTGTAGATTTGAGAAATCTAAACCAAGTCTCTCTAAAAGACCACTACCCGTTACCCAAAATGGACCATATCTTGCAAAGAGTAGTGGGTTCCTCTAGGATTTCCCTACTAGATGGATTCTCAGGATTTAACCAAATCCTTGTCCACCCAGACGATCAGGACAAAACAGCTTTCACCACACCCTGGGGAACATTCAAATATGTTAAAATGCCTTTTGGGCTTAAAAACGCCAGCGCTACCTTTCAGAGGGCAATGGATATTGCGTTTACCAAGGAGATACATGATTTCGTTGTAGTTTACTTAGATGACCTGACCCCATTTTCCAAATCCGACCTACAACACCTTAAGCACTTAAGGCAAATTTTCATCACATGTAGGAAATACGGCATTTCCTTGAACCCTAAGAAGTCTCTGTTTGCCCTGGAGGAAGGCAGGCTATTAGGGCATATAATATCAAAAGATGGGATCAGAATCGACCCAGAAAGAATTCAGGCTATCCTCCAAATCCCTTACCCAAGAAACACAAAAGAATTACAAGCATTCCTCGGAAAAATCAACTTCCTAAGGAGATTTATCCCCAATTTAGCCGAGCTAATAAGGCTATTGAGCAACATGCTGAGAAAGGACACCAAGGTGAGATGGTCTCTTGAAGCCAAGCAAGCTTTCGAGAGTATAAAAACTGCCCTGACTCAAACACCTGTCCTCACCAGTCCTCAATTTGACAGAGACTTTATTATTTTTTCTTTCGCATCAGAACATACCATAGCTGCAGTCCCTCTGCAAAAAGATGATCAGGGCAACGAGAAACCAATTGCTTTCTTCAGCCGAGCTTTGAGAGACGCACCCCTAAAATTTCAGATCATGGAAAAGCAAGCCTACGCCCTGGTCAAAGCCATGAAAGACTTCAGAATTTACATCCTCTACGCCCATGTGATCGCATATGTCCCTAATGCTGTTGTAAAGGATATATTAACTCAAGAAGGATTGGAAGGCAGAAGAGGCAAATGGATTGCTAGCATCCTTGAATATGACATTGAGATAAAGCCCACCAAGCTCGTAAAAGGACAAAGGATAGCCAAGCTAATGGCTGAAACAAACTTCCAAGCATTAGACATTAATCAGCTGGATGATGAAGCGGAGCTGGCGACTCCACAGATCAGTGATACCTTCACACAGTCCCCTTGGTATTCTGATATTTGCTTTGTATTGTTAAACCTGTGTGCTCCCCCAGGATTGTCCAGAACCAAGAAAAGATTTTTAAGGATGAAATCATCAAATTTCTGTGTCATAGATGGTGCTTTGTTTTGGAAAAATTATGAAGATATTTTGCTTAAATGTTTAACTATAGATGAAACTAACAGCGTCATGAAAGAATTTCATGCAGGTGACTTCGGAGGACACTTATATTGGAAATCCACGGCCGACAAGATCTTACGATCTGGCTATTACTGGCCTTCTCTATTTGCAGATGTGAAGAAGTTTACCGCCTCATGCCACAAATGCCAAATCTTTGAAGGAAAAAGAAAGTTATTGCCTCTGCCCCTAAAGCCCATTTCAACCGAGAAACCTTTTCAACGATGTGGTCTTGACTTCATTGGAGAGATCCATCCCTCTTCCTCAGGCCAACACAAATGGATTCTAACAGCCACCGATTATTTTACCAAATGGATTGAAGTTGTCCCGTGTAGACAAGCCAGTGACTCCACCATTATCCAATTCCTTGAGAGCAACATCCTTTCTAGATTTGGCTACCCGGAGAAAATCATTACCGACAATGCTGTCGCTTTCAAATCTAAAAAAATCATTAACTTTTGCCACAAATACCATATTACCTTAGGCCACTCCACAGCTTACTACCCGCAAGGCAATGGTTTGGCCGAGTCTTCCAACAAAAGCCTCATCAATATCATAAAGAAGATGCTAGAAGAAAACAAAAAGAACTGGCACAAAAAACTCACCAATGCCCTATGGACAGACCGATTGTCCACCAAAAAATCCATCGGAATAAGCCCCTATGAACTTGTATATGGCATGGAAGCGAATTTTTTTTCATCCCTGGGCATACCTACTATCAAAATGTTGCAACAAATTCAAGCTGAACCAAATGACATGCAAAGAAGAGTTAATCAGACCATTCACCTTCAGTAAACCAGGGAACAAGTTTTCAATAGAGCTCAGGGTCTACAAGAAAAACTCAAGAAAATGTTTGATAAGAGGACTAAAGCAGAGGATTTCTGGGTAGGTAGCAAAGTTCTAAGGTGGGATGCAAGAAGAGAAGACAAGGGAAAACATGCAAAATTCGATTTTTGTGGAAAGGTCCATACATTATCAGTGTTGTGCAAGGAAATAACACCTACTTTCTCAAATCTCTTGATAACAGCACAGCGGAAGAGGGCCCGATCAATGGCCGGATGTTGAAGCATTACAATGATCCTCCTACTTGAAAAGGGCAGATGGTGGTTGGTTTGTACATAGTTGTATATATTAGTTTTTGTCCTTTTTAGAGTTTATAATACTGAAGCACGCGGAAGAAAGCAGGCGGCGCTTTACAGTTTAAAAGCAAGAAACTAAAGACCAAGGCGTTCTGACCTGTTGTTCTTGACTTCTGGCAAGGAGAAGCCATCCCCGAATGGAGCCACTGTTAGCTTCCTGCTACAGCAGGTTATTCATATTTCATGATTGTCATCTTACAGGCCAAATATGTCGTACTTTGCTTGCTGCAATGCTCCATATTTGTTTAATAGTCTCCAAGTGAAGAAGGCTACTTTAAGTTCATTCAATTGCCTTCCAAATTTTGTAAAGTTATCCCGATATCGCCAATTTTTCAGTTAAAGGGAGGTCCAAACAACTTAATCTTGGTCTCCCTACGTTTAAATTTCCTGTTTTAGAATATAGAGAATGTAAATCTGTCC
Source organism: Pinus taeda (assembly GCA_000404065.3). Classification (NCBI taxonomy): domain Eukaryota; kingdom Viridiplantae; phylum Streptophyta; class Pinopsida; order Pinales; family Pinaceae; genus Pinus; species Pinus taeda. The sequence continues at coordinate 7,713 of APFE030350584.1, forward strand.
AAACAGTTTATTCTTGGTAGATTCTTAGATAGGTAGAGAAGCAGAGGAGCCCAACAGTTTAATCTGGGCCCTGGAAGAAATAAGGGTAGTATGTAGATAGGAAAAGCATCCAAAGAAAAATGAATGATGGGTTTGCCAGTCTAAGTGCACCCCAAACAAAAGAAGAAAAAATGATAGGTAAGTAGGTTGGGTAGGTAGTTCTGAGGTTGCTGAATCCTAATTGCTGACCAATTCCAGATTTTCAGGTGTCATATCATTCAGGACACAATCAACAAGAATTTGTATGCAAGAAGCTCAAAAGAGATATAACTAACTCCCCTTCTCTATTTCCCCCAATCATTAACAAAATTCCCCAAAAGAGGTCAAGATCTGCTTGACACCTCTTAAGTTCCATCATTTTCATAACGCTAGTTTGGGTAAAGATCTGCTTTACTCAAGGTTGTTCCATACTTTCTCTAAAGCACGGTTCTACCCCCTTGTAACAGCCTAAGGTCTCCTGAACTTAGCGCTTTCTTACCACCTCCATATTAACCACTAACATTATTATTTAGCTTCCTATTCTTCCCATCCCATTATTAATATTAAGTAAAATCCCCCTACGTAATATCCCTCCCCCTGGTTGAAAAATAACCATAGGCACCCCCGGGAATTGCTCAGTTTACCTGAAACTTAGCAATAACCCTTGACTTCCAAACCATCTCCCAGATACAATGGACTCTTTCCAGAGTATAAGATCCCTCTGAGGTAATCGGACCCCTTCTGAAACCTCAAATGCCCTTCACACCCACCCTCTTGCTCTTCTTCGCCCAAAGCTTACACTCCGCAGAACCTTAAAGCCAGATCGCATCGCGAGATCGCAGTTTTCTTCTCCATGCAAGTTATGACCCATCCGTCACTACCCGACGCGATATTGCGATATCAGCGGTCGGCGGTCGCAAGCGCCGAATGTCCAACTCAAGCACCCTCCGTTCCCCGCCGATGCGATATTGCGATCGCATCAGAGCTTCTTCATCGCATTACCTCTAGTATCAGCACCTCACCACGTCATTCTGTACTAGGGACCCACCACAACTGACGACATCCGCCGTACAGCCGACGTCATGCTGACGTCAGCAGCCAGAAAGCCGAAACTTCGCGCAGGAAGAAAAATCGCACTTCGGAGCTCCAAAACAAGAAACAGAGGCAGTTTTCGATGCTCAATTAGCGCTAATCACGCATCGCTACGGGAAATAGGTCGTTTCGAGGAATCTTCGGGGAATCTTTTTGATTTATTGACCCCTAGTGCGCCGAAAAGCCCGAAAATCGCCCGATCGTGCCAAAGTGATCCGGTTTAAAGACAGTAGCAGATCAATGACAGAGTTTAAAGTGTATCAGATCAAATCATCAGGCGTCAAGCGTGTCAAAGAGTATCAGTTGACGGCGGAAGCCATCAATGTAGCCGCAAAGAGTATCAACGAAAATCTTGAGCAACGGCCCGAAGCAGGAGAACATTTAATACCTTCCAGCAGATTCATAGAAAGAGGGTGAAGCCACTGGAAGCCCTCAAATCATAATTATTGCGCATTTAACTCACACCAGAGCCGAACTGTAGTTCCCAAAGCACAATCATTCCAGCAACACCGCATCTAGCCCCCAAGGGCCACCTCGTCACCTGTTCTGATTCAGCTGCCCCCAGCGCAGCCAAAAAGATTTACTTGCATTTAATTCCAGCAACACTTAGATTTTTGAAGAGTTTTCTAGCAGACCTGTCTAGGTCACTTGTAATGATGTATTTCCAATATTTTGCTTATAAATATCACCCTGAGCAATGTTGTGAGGGGTTGGTTGGTTGTTAGTAGTTGTTGGTCAGTTTTCTTTCCAGCATTGCCTCCGAGCAGAGACTCGCACTGTAACTGTCATAATTTCCATAATCAAAGATTGTTGAAAGCATGGATTGTGAAACTACTTGATGTTTTCTCTTGGCCAAGGAATGATCACGGAATTCTTGTGCTTCTACATGATCCAATAAGTGTTTCTATCCTCTGTTTATTTTTATGTTTTTGCCACCATTCCGCCTCCTAAATCGCAGGAAAAAAGAATAGCTTAAGATTCGTTTCATTACACCTTAAGTTCAATTTCTGCATTTCTCGATGTTTTCTTCAGAAATAGTTATGACCATGTATACTTGAATGATCTTGTTTACGTTGTTTCTTTCACATATGAATGCTTGTTTAGGAATTCTTAATTGCTCCTAGGTCCCATTCATCCATTTCTCCTCTTTGTTCAGCATGATGAAATGATTCTCTTTTGCCTTTCATCCCTGATTCCCATACCATACTTTCGGCTGATTGAAAATTGTATCTTGTGTGGCTATCCCGCTCCGTATTCCCTTGTGACCAAGAAAACGCAAGAAAGCCTCAAACTGTGACTCCATGCCCAATGGTTCGAAACTTATCACACCTTACCTTGCCTCTTTGCTCGAGAATCCTACCTCCCATCCAATCACAAACAACACTCCCTTGAAGTCAGAAAGCTAGCCTAAAATCATCAACTAAGGTTAAATCAGAAGGAGAGAGCCCTCTCCGATTACAAGTGGGCTAGAACCTGTAATCCAAAGATTGGTTTGTGGTTACCTCGGTCGTATCCCTATTTAGGAGCACTAGGGACAACCTGTGTGATAACACCATAAAAGAGCATCGAGTTTGTTACAATTAGCGTATTATAGATCGAGTCACGATATCATTACATATCAGCTCATTAAGCATCGAGTTGCAACCTTATACTAGATCACCTTGTGGTGCTAGTATACTCAAAACATGATTCTACATGAGTGAGCAGATCACCTTGTGGTGCTAGTAAACTCAAAATATTTTAAAGTACGATTTAAAAAATAGTATCATGTGCAACATTAAAGAAATTGCTTGAAGGTGTAAAGAAGTGCGAAATTGCTTAAATGTGTAAACAAGTGTGGAAGATCTCATGGTTTTGTGGATTCACATATTTATGCCTCGTAAGCTTCTTTTATATTTTTAAAGGTCATGGATGGGTTTAGTTGACCACTATGCATAAAGAGAAACTTCATTCATAGGATGCGTTTCTTTTCGGTTTTGGGTTTATTGTAAAATATCTGGTTAATTTAAATATATATATATATATATATATTATATATATATATATATATATATATATATATTTAAAAAAGTGTTTTATTTTGAAATTTCTTGCACCATTGTTGTCGCTGTTGCTGTTGCTGCTACTACTGTTGTTGTTGTTGTCGCTGTCGCCGTCTCCATTATGTTTTTAATGTAAATAATTCAAGGTTTTTACTTATGCTCGATTTAATTTTAGAAAAGTTCTTTATAAATGATATCTGCATTATGTTTTCAATGTGAATAATTCAAGATTTTTATTTATGGTGGATTTAATTTTAGAAAAGTTCTTTATAATTTTTTTAGATGGACAATTAATTTGAATATAACTTGATTTTTGGTTATGATAAAGTTATATTTTTAAAAATAATTTTGAAAAGACTTATACTTTTGGTTGCAAACCATATAGTAAATCAACATAGGTAGGGCTTAGGAAAGCGTTCACTGTTACATAAAGCTTGTTTTTTAATTTAAAATTTTTTTATAGGAACATTTATATCGAAAGAAGATGTACATATAGAATTATGGAAGTTCACATAGATAAGCTTAGGGTTGGAATACCCAAGAAGCAATAACATTTCTCCTCTTTCTTAACAGTATCTTAAGGTTGATCCCTCTTTGCTCTCCCTTAACCTTCAAGCCATTCAAGGTTAATTATGGTTGTAAGAATAAAATGATGTTGATGGACTTATTTATTATATATGTATCATGTGAAGATGCATCCATTATGGATCATGAGGTCATTCTTGCAAGTCCTTAAGTTCTTTCGTCAGTCATAATGACCTCCAATCACACTACTGTTATTAACTTTATTCCTTAAAAAATATAAGATACTAATAATTACAGCTATCTTTAAAGGCAAAAATTACTTTTACAATTAATATAATGTATAATACAAGACTTGATAATCCTAAGACTAGGTCTTATTTATGTGTGTGTGTGGGGGAGACAAAGAGTACAAATATAGTAAAATGGGACCATGAGAGTTTCTATCCTAGATAACAATAAAATAATAGAAATGTAATCACTCAATATATAGAACATAATAAGAGGTCATAGGTTTAATATGGGTCTTATATAAGTCTTAACATCTCCCTCACCTTGAACTTGGGAGGGTGTCAATGAAGGGAAGAAGACCCCTTATCTTGAGATGTAGAAGAAGGAAATTACAAGGGGGCTTACACATCCCACAAGTGGCATAATGCACACACTCATGATGTGCTATGGGTGATGAATGTATATACACAACTTAGGAAGTGAGTCAATCTTGCAAGATAACCTATGAAATGGTTTATCCCTTTGCTCCAAGCAATAGGAAATATAGCATCCAAGAAGAAGGCAGGGATGCATAAAGATGTAAGCTGGTGGAGGCTTATGCCTATGAGTTTAGAAATATACCTTAATTTTGTCCCTAGCATCGTTTGATATTTTTTTTGGTTCCTCTTCTACTTTGTAATCTAGTATTCCTATCTCATTTCATTCCTCTCATTTCTTGTAATCTCTATTATGGTGGGATTTTTTTGTATGGTAGACTTCTGGTATATTTTTTTCCACTTATTTTATCATGTCAATAATCCTTGTGTTAATTGCTAATTTGATAATTTGGCAATATCTCAACTATATTCTAAGTGTTTCGGGAAGAGGGGTGGTATATCTAATAGGTTGGCTATAGCTTTGGGGATTCTTTTCAACTCCACTACCTCACATATCACTTCTGGTATAATGATGTCCCTAGTCACTTTCTTTGGATTTTTTTTTTTTGGTATTACCCTACTCTATTTTAGGACAATTAACTGGTATAGGTGTTGTAATGCCCCCTGCAACTGTATGGTTATTTCCTTCTTCCACCTAGTTTTGAATGTGTGTAGTGGCCCACTATGACCTTAATTACACCAAAACTATGGTTGAATCTAGTGAAACAACTCATTAATGTACATAATGAAGTTATAACGCATAGTTCCACAAATGAAAATAACAAATTCAACCACCATAAACATAACCAAAGTTTGGTATAGTCCCAACTACACAAACCATGGGAGGCATACACAAAAAATATGTGCATCAGTTAATTTAAGCACACAAAATCTTAATTAACACAACCCCATAAACATATAGCTAATTTACATTTAGAAACCAGGGATTATACAGAACAGACTAAAACCTTGCACCACAACATAATATATACACGTAAATACAAACAAACTGTAAAATATGGCACATAAATATAATGCACAACAAATTACAAAATAATTACACACATTCATGCAAAATACCCTAAAATTAGTGTTTCAACATATATCAATATCCATTATAGCATTAAATAACATAGGTATATAAATTGACACTATAATAATCATGAACACTTATATGAATAAAAATGTGCAACTAGTTACGACCTCTTTATGTTCCACCGAGTGGTAAACCTCATGAATGGTCAATCTCATCCAGAGGTCAACCTTGAGCTGGGGCTACAACTCTATAGGCAACGATAAACATAATATAACAACATATACATTGCCAAGGTTCCAACCCAAAAACCACAACTCCAACCTCTATACTCTGCTTCCCCAAACCCATGCTCGTGGCACACCCTTCTTTTTGACCTGCTCATCCGTTTATAATTCCCATCTTCCAGGGTACCTTATGGGCAGCTAGGTTATCAACGTAGGGTACCAAGAACTCGTACTACTTACACAGCTTCCAAACATTCTTCTAGAGCATAACCAATCTACCTTGTCAGTCAATTCCAAAACCCGAGTGGCATACCCTTCTCAAGGAGTGTCCAATCTGTCTATAATGTGTAGCTTCCAAGGCTTACCAAGTAATTGCCAAAACTGTTATCAATTGTAGAGTCCTAACGCAATATTCATCGATTACAAATTCTCAGTTAGCTCCAAAGCCCCTCCATGGGCTCACTAACTGGTTCATAAACTAGTACTACACACCTACTCAATGCCCATGTGGACCCTCCAAGTGGATAGTTCCCTCACTTTCTGAACCATAATTTGAAATAAAAATCCCTCCTTAAGCCAAAATGCTTCCTCTATTTATGTGTTTCCTTTGTATTCCTTATTGCTTTCACTAAAGCCATGTGGGCCCCAAGTTTACTTTCCTCCCAAAACCAATCATCAAACAATCCATTTCTTGAAGCAATGGAGTTGAATTACCACCCATACTCCTTCTATAGAGTGGGCTCAATAGCTAGTCTATTTTACTATTATTTTAATATGTACAATAATTAGTTTGTATTTACAATCTCTAATCTCTGCCCACTTAGCGAAAATGACACTTATATGTCGCCACCCTCTCCCCAAAGTGTTTTTAACACATCTACATGGGCACAGAGGCCACATAATATAACTCGTCTCACTAGCCTATATCATATATATGCAACTCGCCATCTTAACAACTATATACAATTATTAAATTAATATTTAAGGGGTGGAACTCTGGGTGTTACATTCCCCTCCCCCTTATATAAACAATGTCCTCGGTGTTCCTTCCCTTCAATAGTAAACACCTTCTATGATCTCATTGACATTCACTTGTCTCTTATCAACATTCCATAATTTCTTCCATTATTATAAGATGTCTCTCAATTGTCATATGTATTCGAAATAGACCTATAATATCCAATATAAAAGCATGCATATTGTAACCATGTATATTAAACAAGTATTTTATTCCTTAGAATTTCAATTTGCAATTCATGTATTCCTAACAAAAATAACGAATGTAAACAGAATGAATACTTTTTTGTATGAATAAACAATTTTTCAATTTCATGGGACATCTAGCTTCCCATCATTGGGTTCATACTCAGTACACACCAGTTGTATACAACTAGAGCACCCCTTCACTACACCCAGCAGTCCCTTGGGTCTCATGCCACCACCTCCAGGGTAGCCTATTTCATTCCAACATCTCAAGGGTTCAATTAAATCATTTATCTTATCTTCTTTTCTTCCTTTTTCATACTCTCCCTTCTAAGCTGAGGCATCCCCTTCGATGGTTAATAGCAATGTTGTTAAAAGCGCGAGCGGGATTAAATCGGCGCGGGGAATGAAGCGGGAAAAAGTGGAAAATCGGGGAAAAAGCGGAAAAAAGCGGGAAAAAAGCGTTTGGAACAAAAATATTCATTTTTTTTCATTTTTTTTCAATTTTTTCAATTTCTAAACCATCTAGAACATAAAATAAATACATTGACACATAAATATGATAAAAAAAAATTAATATATAAGATGTTTAATATCATTTCTAGTGCTAAAATCACACATAACATTGAATCATGTCCTGAGTAGTAAGTCCTGACTCCTGAGTCCCAACTCAGCCTCAAAATATCAAAAAAAAATATGATAATGTATCTCATCATGTCATAATGTCATATACAATAAAATGAAAGTCTAATCCTATTGATTTCCTCTGCCCCTCTTGCGAGAAAATGCAATAGCTTTCCCTTTCCCTCTCGATGTAGATGCTGGTGTCTGTGCTGGTGGAGGGGGCAGTGGAGTCTGATGTGCTCTACTAGCTGAAGAACTAGAAATAGGAGGTACAGGAGTTAGACCACGTCCTCTACTGGTGGCAGTGGTAGCCCGGGCAGGCAGTGTCACCTCCTCCTCCTGTTCCTCCTCCTCCTCCTCCTCCTCCTCCTGCTCCTCCACCTGCTCCTACTCCTCCTCCCCCTCCTCAACATCCTGCCCTAACCAATCTTCAACAGACTCCATGAGAGGCCTCTCGTCCTTGACCCTCCATGCAGTAGTGGTGTCAATGCCATCCAATGAGATGGCATCCACATCAGGTGTCTTCTCTAGTTGCCTCACCCACAATCGAAGATTGTAGTAGACATACACCATGTCATTAAGTCTCTGGGTCTCCAACTTGTACAAAGATCATGAAATAATAATTAATAATTAATAAAAAAAATATTGTTTAATGAATTCAAAAATTTATTCGAAATTGCAATATTTTAAATGTTTAAGTGTAACCTGTGCGCTTCTTATTGTGTATTTTTTTCAACACTCCAGTTGCGCTCACATCCTGAGGAGCTACATGTTTGGCTGAGGATGCGAATGGCCAACTTTTGCAAAAGGGGTACCCTGGCACCATACATTTTCCACCAGGCATCTACAACAAAATTACAAATAAAATTTGAAATAAACATAAGAAAAAAATGGAATTTGACGAGACAATGAAATTTGAAACAAATTTACAAACAAAAAAATACCTGGCATTTTAATCAGCCTATCATTGACAGCCATGTCAAAGCCAAATGTGCCACCAGCCATCCTATATGTCTTAATTTGTTTAGAGATCTCTGTACGTTGTTCTGGAGATCGCACCGTTTTCTGAACACAGGATAAGAATCCATCCATGACCTCAGCATCAAAATCAAACCCACATGCATAAGAAAATGCAGGGTTCAGGAAAAGCCCTACAGCATGAATGGGATGATGGAGTGTGTTGTTCCATCACTCATCAATCACTCCCCATAGAAGGAGTTGTTTCTGAAACCCATCATCTCCCTTGTCATCATAGTAGGCCCGAATGGCTTCTTTGGCCCTGTCCATGGCTTCATACAAATAGCCCATTGCGGGCTTATCACCATCAACCAACCGAAGAACCTTTACCAAAGGTTCAGTAACGGTACACACCTCCTTCACTCCTGCCCAGAAGTCTTCCTGGTATGAAACTAGTCTGCATACGGCCTCTCCTTCTGGTTTGCGGCTCATTGTGGAACGTCGCCAGTCCTCTGAAAGAAACATTCTCTTCACATCCCACATAGAATTCAAGAGGGATTGAAGAGATATGAAACTGGTGGAAAACCGTGTAATGGCGGGGCGCACCAACTCTTTGTTGTTGGTGTATCTTCTCATCAAGCTAAGTACAGATGTATGATTGTATATAAATTTTGTAATACTTCTCGATGAGTCAACAATATCTTTGACAAAGGGAATTTTCCCTATGTCCTCTAACATCAAATCAATACAATGGGCAGCACAAGGTGTCCAAAATAAAGTAGGATGCCTGTCCATAAGCATCCTACTAGCAGCAACATAATTTGCAGCATTGTCCGTTATGACTTGGACAACATGCTGTTCACCCACCTCCAAAATAAACGCATCCAACAAATCACATAAAGTTTTTGCATCTTTGATTTGGTCAGATGCATCAACAGATTTCATAAACATAGTCCCCTGGGGACAACTAACCAAGAAGTTTAAAAGGCTTCTCGCCTTTTGGTCAGTCCAACCATCGGACATAACAGTGCATCCTGTTTTTGCCCATGATGCCCTAAAATCCTCCAATCTTTGGGTGCAGTCACGCTTTTGATCTTAAAGAATCCGGCCTCTGAAATCATGATAAGAAGGGATTTTGTACCCCGGGCC
>APFE030350584.1:18928-79031 GCA_000404065.3 Pinus taeda
ATTCTTTAAAAACAATGAAAACAAAAAAAAAATGGTGCCCATATGAAGTTTTTCAACAAAAAAAAATTAAAAACATAGAAAAACATTGTTTTGAAACAATGAAAACTAAAAAAAATTAACCTACATACCGTTTCTACGGTGAAAATGGCGATCTCCTCTTGAAATAGTGAGTGTAGACCCCTCAAAATCGGCAAAAAAAAATGTGATTTTGCATTATAAAACCCGCTGCTGCCCGCCCCGCCGCTTTTTACCTAAAAAAGCACGTTTTTTTCGAAAAAAGTGCGTTTTTTCAAAAAAGCACGCTTTTTTCGAAAAAAAGCGGCAAAAAATTTTTAAGGCGCTTTTTTTCCCTTTAAAAGCGCGTTTTACACGCCTTCTGGAAAAAAGCGCGCTTTTCACAACACTGATTAATAGTTCCTCAAGAAATCCATCTTACGAATCCCCTTACATTAAAGAAGAATACTCACATATACGACATGTTCTTGTAAGCTTGTTGTCCTAATTAGATGTGACATCTACATACCAAAATTAGTCCTCATTTCATATACCTTAATAATACCATAATATATTGTTGTCACATAGCATGAAATCATCACACATATGTTTAGTAAATTGCATGCATACACATCACATATAAAACTATATATATACACACAAGGAGATGCACATATATACATTCTTTCCTTCAAGAAAAATAACAACTAGGCATATGCATTATAGTATATGGAATATGATTTTTATGCAATGGAACAACTATACAATGCTAGATTATAACCCTATTAAAAATCCTAATGATGCTTTTTACAATGTTGTTATAGCTCATCATAATCCCTATAATACTATGTACAAGAACATGATATAAAACGTGTCTTACAGCCCAGAAATGTTTTCTCATTTCTTTCCCTATGTATTTACACAACTATTCCCATTTATTCCTCTCTTGTTATAATAATAGAGCTACTTGTTATAATAATAAAGCTACTTCCTTTTATGAAAAATGTTAATTTATAGCAATTAATATTATATGTGACAACAACAAGCTTCTTTTATCAATATTACATCATAAAATTTTAAAGTTTCTTCGATAGTACTCTTCTTACAAATTCTACTTTTCAATTTCCCATTAATGTTGCTAATCCCATTATAGCATTAGTGGTAAAACCATTTATGATATTTCAAACTTCCCATTCAATGCTAATTCTTTTCTTTTAAACTTGGCTCTGTTTGCACAATCTCTACTAGTTTGCACAATCTCTAAGTAAGGAGTTGGAATATGAGAATAGCTATAGGGTAGCACCATATAAAAAAGAAACATTTGGTTGGCTTATGAGATTTCATCTTTAGTAAATCACAACTACAACCTTATAACTATAACTATTAAGGGTAATCTTCACATCACGAAGTCACTAATTCCAAGATTCACTAATTCCAAGATTGAGGTAAAAAGTTATTTTTTCTCGAAGTTTAGCCTATCGAATATAATTTTTACTGTGTATGCTTTTGTAACTTTCTTTGCAATTGAAACCAAAATTTTGGTTTTACCAATGTGCTCGGAATTACCTTTCTTTTGATTATTCTGGGTCAAATTATGACTTCTAGCAAAAAAAAGACTTTATAAAATTTGGCATTTCTTCTTCCAAATAATAAACTATTACATAATTGCAAAACTCAATTAAACACCCAATGCCCCTTCAACATTATTTGGAAAAAACTCGTGCCTTTTTGAACTTGCTAACATGGCCCTTTCTCTTCTCAACTTCTAGGAAGGGGAATTACAACTACACTCTAAAGTCCACCTAACCACGCGTTCATGAATTTAAAAGCAATTATAAGTTTCATTAAATCAATATATACATGAACCCTATATATAAATAAAGTTATACAATATATAACATTAATATATATATAAATAATATATATATATAATATAAAATTATATAAATATAATATATATATATAGTTTGAATGAGTCTAATTCTTAAGAGTATTTGTTTTTTTTTAAAAGTTATAGGTTCAAAATCTGAGGGTAGAGTATTAATGTTTTTATAGACCTTAGCAATCAAATCGATGTGTAGAGATGTGTCCTTTGTCCAACAGACAAGGAGGTGGTGGATAACTTGTCCAACAAACAATAAACTTTCATACACTAATTTAAAAGAATAAGTCCTTTGTTTCACAAACAAAAAAATCTCATACACCAATTTAATGTCAAACTTGACTCTAACCTTAAAATTACATAATAATAATAATAATAATATATAACATTACATAATACAATTATAAAAACGTATCCCTACACTCGCATAAACTTGTAGCATAAATTGATAAATCCGTTGGAACTACTACACCTACATGCGGACTCTCAGTTAGAGCATTGGATTGCATGCAAGCGGACTCTTAGTTAGAGCATGGGATTGCATGCAAGATTCTTTTTGCATGATTTACTCCTTCATTTGCTCCTTCTTTAACTGCGACTGACTAGTTATCTCCGGAACTTGTTGTAGGTGTTGAGTCTTATCATTGATCACCACTATAGTGCATTACCTTGGGATCTTCACCTAGTAATGCTATATCATGAGCATTGTAAATATTTTATAACAAATCATTATATTCTTCTTTCAATTTTCCTTTAGTGCTTTTGCTCTGCAAAGCTGTATTTTCAACCTTTACTAGCTAGATTCATCTGTGCAGGTTTTCTAACACATTTACATGGTATCAGAGCCCACAGGTTGCTAGATAAGAGGCGCACCAGTACTTTATTTTCCAGGTATTACAACTCGGAGATCGAAGATTGACAGAAAAATGGAGTTTCCCAAAGCATTGATCCTAACACCGTACAACTATCACGAATGGAAGGACCAAATGGCTCGATACCTTTGTCAAAAAGGGTTGTACAGGATTACCATGGCTACAGAAGTGGAACCCACTTCAGCCATAGAGAAATCCAAGTACCTCAACCGTATGGATGAGGCCCACGGATCCATATGCATGTGCATCTCTCTAGATTTGGAGTTTCATCTATCTGCTTGCAATACTCCCAATGAGATTTGGAAAAAGGTTGAAGATCTCTACGGGAACCAGGATGAAATCAAAGGAAATATGCTCGAAGTGGAGTTGCTATCATTGGATCCACGGAACTATGATAGAATTCAAGACTTCTTCACCAAATATAATGATCTATTGCTGCAACTCAAGGGTTGTGGAATTGACAAATCCAAGGAGGAGAGTCGCCAAATTCTCTCTATTATGTCAAAGCTCGGACTGGAATACTCTGTCTTTGTGTCTACTTTTCATTCAGTAAGGCTCGCAACAGGTAAATCCTACACTATGCCTTCTCTCAAAAAATTTATGGATTCCCTTATTTTTGAGCAAGATAAACTCATTGGCATGGGGAAAATCAAACCTCCAAAAGCGCATGCACTTGCTGTGCATGATAACAGCCACAATAAACATCACAAATCCGATTCAAGTCAGAAAAATCAGCAGCAAAAAGACAAGGGAAAAGCGCATTGCCATCCAAAGAAGGAAGGGTACACCAAGCCCTTCAATGACTCCTCCGACTTGAGAAATGAGAAAGGGAAGAAAGGAAATAGATGCACCTACTGTCAAAGAGGATTCCATCCAGAATCCTCTTGCATGAAGAAACAAATTGACCAAATGGAAGAAATCCTTCAAAAGCACAACCTTGGGGATCACATCCCTTAGGGCGCCAAGAAGAAAACTCAGGATCCGCCACACGGGAAAGGTAATAATTTTCATGCTTTAGTTGCAATTAATTCTTCTTTTGATGCATGGATTATAGATTCTAGTGCATCACATCATATGGCTACTGCAAAGGAAGTATGTTCCTCTTTGGATGCATGCAAAGGACCTCCCATCCTCATGGGAGATGACTCACCTATTGAGGTCACCGGAAAAGGTAGAGTGTAACTTTTACATGGAAGCTTTGAAGATGTGCTTCATGTTCCAAAACTTTCAGTAAACCTGCTTTCATTTTATCAGATCACTGATTCCGGCACCGGAAAGAGAGTGGAATTCACTCCAGATGCAGTAAATAGTAGTAGGCTTTGGCATGAAAGGTTTGGTCACTTAAATTACAGGTATATGCAGCAGCTAAGCAAGAATGAGATGGTGGAAGGCTTGCCAAATATTAGTTTCTCTGAAGGAGTTTGTGAAGGATGTGTTCTTGGCAAACATCCCAGAGAAAAGTTTGACACCGGCAAGACTCACATAGCATCCTCTCCTCTAGATCTGATCCATAGTGATCTCATGGGGCCCTTTCCTCATCCTTCCATCAACAAAGCAAGGTATGTGCTTACATTTATTGATGATTTCTCACGGTATACTTGGGTGTATCTTCTCAGGAACAAATTTGAAGTTTTTGAGCACTTTGAAGATTTCAAAGCACTAGTTGAGACACAGTCAGAGAGAAAGATCAAAGCCCTCCGTACAGACAATAGGGGGGAATATGTTAACACAGCACTTCGGAACCTTTGCCTTCAGTCCGGCATACAGTTGCAGTACACAGTTCCATACACTCCGCAACAGAACGGAGTTGCTGAGAGAAAGAACCGATCTCTCAAAGAGATGGCTTCCTGCATGCTACATGCTAAGTCATTGCCTCATAAGCTATGGGCCGAAGCACTTAATTGTGCTAACTACATCCAGAACAGATCTCCTCATAGGTCTATCAAGGATCAGACCCCCTTTGAGGCTTGGAGCGGCACTAAACCAGAGATCACTCACCTCCGTGTTTTCAGCTCTCGAGCATGGGCCCGGATCCCCTCTGAAAAGAGGAAAGCTCTTGATCCACAGAGCATTGAGTGCATCTTTGTTGGATACCCTGATGGTGTGAAGGGATATTGACTCCTCATTCCCTCTACGGACAAGCTCATCATTGAGCGAAGTGTCAAATTTGAGGAAAGTCTTTCGCATGCACCTCAGTCGCCGCATGCAGACACTTTTTATCTACCTCATGTCCGAGATGATGACTCAGTGCACTCAGATGCAGATATAGATCATACAGATGCCAAGGAAGAGCATGCAGATGCAGAGACAGAGTCTTCAGATACAAATCTAGTGCATGCAAATGATGATCCACATCCAAGCCCAGATCGGGCTTCCAGCAGTGAATCATATTCCCCTGTCATAAATCAGAGAACAAGGAGCTTACGGGAGATATATGCACAAGACCAACCAACTGCTAGAAACGGTCTTATGGGGGATAATTCTGATCTATAGAGGACTAGCTCAGAGTTTATTGAGCCTCCTCTTGTCCTCGTTACCACTGAATCATCGCCCTCCTGGCATTGTCATTTGGTTCAGTCTTTTGATCCATAGTCTTATGCTGAGGCTACTGGGCATCCATCTTGGGAGTCCGCCATGGAGGAGGAGTATAACTCCCTCCTTGAGAACCAGACTTGGGATCTGGTTCCCCTTCCTTCAGGAAGGAAACTTGTCCGATGCAAATGGGTCTACAGGACCAAGAGTGCTGTAGATGGGCAAATCACCAGACGAAAAGCGAGGCTAGTAGCTAAAGGCTTCCAACAAGTGCATGGCATTGATTATGACGAGACCTTTGCTCAAGTAGCAAAAATGGATTCCATATGCCTTACACTTGCCATTGCCGCTGCCCAGTGGTGCGAAGTACATCAGATGGATGTGAAGAATGCCTTTCTTCATGGAGACCTATCCGAGGAGATCTACATGGAGCAGCCACATGGTTTCATTCAGGATTCATCTTTGGTCTGTAGACTGAAGAAATCTCTCTACGGCCTTAAGCAGGCCCCGAGAGCTTGGTACGCGAAGATGGATTATTTTCTCTTATCACAAAACTTTGAAAGATGTAAGTCTGATCCGAATGTTTACATGCTTAGGACACATGATTCTCTTCTTATCTTAGTTTTGTATGTAGATGATCTCCTAATCACTGGCAGCTCGGCTTCAGCCATTGCTACAGTCAAGAGGGCCTTGCATGATAGGTTCTTGACGACGGACATGGGTCCATTACACTTCTTTCTTGGTCTTGAGATTAGCCAGGATGCCACAGGCATCAAACTCTCTCAGGCTAAGTATGCACGCGATCTCCTCGAGATATTTCGCATCACTGACTGCGAGCCAGCACTGACTCCTTTTCTGTCTGGGGTTCGCCTTGAGGATGGAGGTGACTCTCCATTAGCTGACAACACTCTCTACCAACAGCTAGTGGGGAGCTTATTGTACCTTACCCACTCCAGACCAGATCTCTCATATGCAGTAGGGGCAGTTTCCAGGTACATGCAGGAGCCGCATGAGCTACACTGGAATGCTGCCAAGTGCATCCTTCGATATGTGCAGGGCACCATCACCTTCGGGATTCACTATGCAGCAGGCACTGCATTGAATCTCCTTGGCTTCACAGATTCTAAGTGGGTGGGAGACAACATTGATCGCAAGTCCACCTCCGGATATTCACTCAGTCTAGGATCTGGCCCTATCTGTTGATCGACCAAGAAGCAGGCTGCTATTTCTCTCTCTTAAGCTGAGACCAAGTACAGAGGAGTAGTCAACATCATCATTCAGGCTCTGTGGCTACAACACTTCCTCATTGAGTTGGGCATTCAGTTTCGCCAACCCATTGTCATCTAGTGTGACAACCAGAGCACTCTCAAATTTTGCAGAGATCCAGTACAGCGGCAACGGACGAAGCACATAGAGATCCATATGCACTACATCAGAGACTTAGTACATGATCGGGTCATTGATTTGCAGTTCTATCCCTCAACAGAACAGACTGCAGACATCTTCACCAAGACATTCACTGAGTAGAAGTTTCGCTCTCTATGTGATCGTCTTGGAGTGAAGGACACAGTTGCTTAGCAACTGTCTTTTCTTCCTCTTTTCTTTTGATTACATTGTATTTTGAGGGGGGGGTTTTCCCACGAGGTTTTCCCTCTTTCCTCAATTTTAATACAAGTTGCACTGTATTTTGGTGACCTTTGGCCTTAGTTGTCAGGGCCCATTTTCTATTTTTCCCCATAGTGGTGTTCAAGGGGGTTGTTGGAACTACTACACCTACATGCGGACTTTCAGTTAGAGCATTGGATTGCATGCAAGCGGACTCTTAGTTAAAGCATGCGACTACATGCAACTACTACACATCTACATGCAGACTGTTAGTTAGAGCATGGGATTGCATGCAACATTCCTTTTGCATGATTTACTCCTTGATTTGCTCCTCTTTAACTGCGCAACTGACTAGTTATCTCTGGAACTTGTTGTAGGTGTTGAGTCTTCTCATTGATCACCACTATATTGCATTACCTTGGGATCTTCACTTAGTAATGCTCTATCACGAGTATTGTAAATATTTTCTAACAAATCATTCTTTCCTTCTTTCGATTTTCCTTAGTGTTTTTGCTCTGCAAAGCTGTGTGTTCAACCTTTACTAGCTAGATTCATGTGTGCAGGTTTTCTAACACATTTACAAAATCCATGCCCAGCTACTCAACAACCCTCCACCACATAGGAAAACCCGGGGTACTCCACATGTCGGGTCCAACGATTAAGACAATATAACCCCGTCCGCCGTTTAATCAACCACGACAGAAAATAATTTATATATATGCATCGCCCTAGTCGATCAACGACACTCACTGAGTGGATAAATTAACGGCTTGATTTGAACAATGGAGCCCCCACATCACCTTGGCCCACATTCATTTTTTCGATCCGACGGAGGAGAACGTCTTGACGAGGAAGGCATATCGGGCTGCAAGTTGCGTGGTCGTTATCACGGCCAAGCCATCCGATAACAAACATGGAGCCTACCGCATCTGATTTCGTTGTGGCATCTTGTTGGATATCGTACTTCATAGACCGCCACCCAAACACCCGGTCGTTAGCACGGCCAAGCCATCCGATAACAAAAATGGAGCCCACCGCCACTGATTTCGTGGTGGCATCATGTTGGATATCGTACTTCATAGATCGCCACCCAAACCCGCCTTTTACGCATTTGATACTACCTTAACAGCCGTTTCGGTATTTCACTATTCCACCTATGAAAATGGCCAACGTCGTTCCACTCCGTCATTCATTTTGCAGATATCAACACCGACCATTCACAGATCGAAAAGATTTCTGGTAGCTCTCGAGGAATTCACAGCCACGAATGAGCAAGGGAAATCTATTGACACAAGGGAAATCTATTGACAAAATATTTATAGGAGTTGTCTATAATGCGATTTTTTGGAGATTCCGGTGACGGAATCCGGCTGAAGAAATGAGGTTAAATCTTGATTTTTAGCAGTTAAAATAGTTTTTAACTGCATATTTGGATTCAGCACCTTGGAAAACCCTTGGGAGCCATTGATGGTTCAGAAACTAGCTATCAAACTTGGGATTCCAATGAATTGCTGCCGGATTTTGACCGGAAAAATTCGTCGGAAAGACTTTCAAAAAGTCGCCTTATAGACTACTGCATATTTATATATTGAAACTTGCTGGGGATTAGGATGAATAAATGATAAAATGTACAGTTGTATGTCAGTCTTCTTCCGAGAGTGAAATTTCTTGTCAGAACAGCCCTCGCAGCAGCAGTTTCCATAGCGGTTTCGAACTCCGAAGCGACCCATGTTCGAGTGTGCTACATTTCACCCATGAGTTCCAGGAGCCAACATAGCAGGTGCTATCGCTTCCAAAACCTAGCGAATTTGCCGATGTTACCACAACATTAGACTATCCAATTCAAAATTGACACACTCCTTAAAAATCAGTCTCAGGGTATTGAGTGTCCTTCTCGAGTGTCAAGTTCGATGAATTTGAGAAGTTCGGAACCTCCATATTTGTTGAATTTCGGTGGATAGTATCTCTCCAGAATCATTCAAGCAAACTTGAAGTTTCCATTATTTGGACAATCGATCACATCCATTGGTTTAGTCCAGTTATGAGCTTATTGTTCCTTGGTGAGACAACGTTCAAATATGCATAATTCTATGAACCGATCACCATACTCTTTCACTGTTCGACTACGTAGTCGTAGGGAAAAGAACTTATACACTTGACACTGAATAAAAAGATCAAGAAAAAGCTATTTAAAACAACATCCGTGATACCAACTAATATAGATATTATACCCATTCACTCATGTATACATCACCATTGCATTTCCCTGCAAATTAGATAGTATTATACATATTTCCAAATCTCATGCTATATTAATAGTATTCATATTCAGTAAGAAACCCATCCCAATATTTTGGAATAATTAATCAAAATGTCATACGAATGGTTTTCTTTTCCCAATGACGAATGAAAAGTAAGATGTGCCATGCCTATGTCTTTTGTTGAAATTTATATGTTTTTATATAATTCCCCTTCGGTGTTATGTCGTAGGGAGTGCACCATCCATTCCAGGTCCTTGCAACATTGGCAAAATAATTACTCTTATCACAAAAACATAAACAAAGAATAGCTCCTGCAAATTGTAAGAGTTATCTACTTATCGTAGAATCTCATATAACTAGGTATTACTTTTGCATGTATCCCATATAAGTAGGTACTATTTTGCGCATGTGGACATGTAGTACACATGTAATTTGAATTTCAAATCTATCTTCCATGTAAAATGGAAATTTGATGACGGTTATTTGCTTTTTGTGTGTCTTAATATGGGTGGGACTCTTTGCAAACCTATTTTTGTTATAATAGATTTTTGTATATAGTATATCATTTGAGAGGTCCGTTTAAAGTAGTCATTTTTGTAAGAATAAAATATAATAAATCACTAATTTGACTTTCTAGCACTAAAAATATATTGAGATTAAAATGATTCTTGGAAACCAAAACTATGTAGAAGTGACTCTAGAAATAGAAAGCTATATAAAATAAAGAAAATAAAATAAAGAAAAGAAGCACTTAAGAATAAAAATTTCATTAATAAAATTTTATTTTACTTAAACTTCATTTCCAATTAAAAATTATAGAATAATATAACATATATGGTAAACCGCTATATTAAGTAATCATTGTCCTAAAATATGTAATTATAGAACTTAAATTTTGCATTCTTGTATGTCATTTAAAGAGTGGCTGTTTATAATTGTTTATTTCGCATGATGTCAAAATGGAAAATAACTTTCATACATCTTCAAAATTCAATTTAGAATCAACCATACTTGTTTCACTGATGAAAATTCTTACTAAAAAGTTAACTATTGTTATCACATGTACACCTATAATAATTTTTTTTTTATAACAATAAAAAGTACTTTCAAGATTTTATAAATATTAAAAAAAAATAGTTTAGGAAATGTATATCACTACTGTGCGACTAGAAAATAACAATACTCCAATTCTTCTCTATATTCTATTTTAACCGACTCAACCATTGTATTCAATGCTTCTCCATATTCTGTTTTGTGTTTATACGACATTGTCTGACTAAGTCTTTGTCTCTAAATTACTTATTAATAAATCACATTAAAATTTATGACGGATACCGTAAATAAGTCAACATCTTTAGGGTTTGAAATTTATTTAACGTATTACTTTTGAAATTTCAAAGTTATTGTTGGATGTCAAATACCTTTAAAAATAAAATAAAAATGTTCCACAGAACTCAAATTCTGGGCCTCCTCAGAGTGTCTTTCATTACAAACGTTCACGTGCATATTGCCATTACAAGAGTTGCTTGCCTTTAATAAATCTATGTAAAGATACATCTTTAAGAAACCTCTCTCATGTTGGCATTAGTTTATTCAACCACCCCATTTCGATGAGTTACAGCTTGTGAACTTTTCAAGGTACATATTGGCAAACATGGTAATCTTCATTGGCCAATCTTGAATTTATGGACTTCGATAACCCCTTCAATCCACTCCTCGCATAGAAAACCATGAATATTTTTGTAGGACACTCAGAAGGTACCCATTTTGTTTAATCAACCACCCAGTGGCGCATATCCCATCCAATGCGACTTTATTTTTGTGAAGAATTACATGATCTATTTGCATCATTCCCGGGTCAATGAACTCATGTCATTTAACCCATGCAAGTGGAGGGTGAAGGACTTACTTTAGTTTAGTCGATTTAGCATTTGATGAAAGTGAGAATGACACAAGAATTTGTGAGATTCTATGCCCTCTACCCATTTTCTCGTAAGTGTAGCTCATTTTTATCACCGACTATTTTATTACACTGTAATTTGAAGGCGCTTGTTCCTTCACCCAGATAATGTCGTTATCCAAATAATAAACATTAATAACCTAATTCTTCACACCACATGAATCAATGTTTCCACAACCGTCATCGACTAACCTAATTCTTCACACCACATGAATCAATGTTTCCACAACCGTCATCGACTACTATATAAGCACAACCTTGTAACCCTAATTGCAACTGGATTTACTGTAGATAAACAGAAGATTCCCATAGTCAAGCTGCCGGAACATTTTTTCGTGCCCGGCTGACATATAATTTGCACAGAGTTACCCATCCATGGCTAAATTTCACCCATAACTTCTAATTTCCATACCGTGACACCCATTTAATTTATGCTAGGTGCCCTTCTCAATTGTAAGGGAAATTTCCATCATTCCCACTACTATGACTTTTGTCAAATGGTTGATGGGAAATAATTTTCTCATTTCCCCCTTATATTAGGTTCGATCAAATTCCACCTTCTATCATCACGGTCACCAACCGGGTAACGCTAAGTAATCATAATCCAAATTCACGCATTAAAATGTCAATATTCTCGTAGAAACTCAGTATTCATAATTCCATATATTAAAACCTCGTTATTTCCTTCTGCCACCTGCTTATACTATGCACAATGACCCACTATGACCTTAATTACATCAAAACTATGGTCGAATATAGTACAACAACTAATCAATGTACAGAAACAAGCTATAACGCATAGTTCCACAAATGAACATAAAAAAGTCGCCCACAATAAGTATAAGCAAAGCTATGTATAGTCCCACTACAATCTATGTACAGAAACAAGCCATAACGCAAAGTTCCGCAAATGAACATAAAAAAGTCGCCCACAATAAATATAAGCAAAGCTATGTCTAGTCCCATTACATAAACCCTAGGTGGCATACATAACAAATATACACAACAATTAAATTAAGCATGCAAAAATCGTAATTAATGCAACCATATAAACACAGCTAATTTACATTCAACAACGAGGGTTTATATGCGATGGATTAAACCCATGCACCATAGCATAATATATACACGTAAAAACCGAAATGTAAAATATGGCACATAAATACAATATTACAAACATTGATGCCCGGGACCAGGAAACTAGGGTTTCAACATATATCTATAACCAATTACAACATTAAATAACATAAGTACATAAATCAGCATAATAACAATCATGAATATTTATCTCATTAAAAATTTACAACTTGTTGTGCAATATCCACATTTCACCCACCCATAGACCTTGTGATTCATCAATATCAATCGTGGGTCAGCACTGAGCTGGGGCTGCAACTCGATAGGAAATGATGAACTTATAATCACAACATATCCATGGCCAAGTTTCCAATCCAATAGTCATGGCCTGAACCTCTTCACTCTACTTCCCTGAGCACATGCCCAAGTGGCACACCCTTCTCGAGTACCTACTAATCCCTCTATTATGCCCACCTTCAAGGGAACCTTACATGCATCTAGGAACTTCTTAGCATAGGGCTTCAAGAGCTTATGATGTTTCCAAGGTTTCCAGGCACCCTCATAGGCCATAATAACTCTAGCTTACTAGTGAGTTCCAGAATCCAAGTGGAACACCCTTCTTTGAAAGTAGCCAATCCCTTTTTGATTCCCACCTTCCAGAGCTCACCAAGCAATTGCCAGAACTACTGTCAGTTCTAGAGTCCTAGCACAAGAATCACCGACTAAAAATTCTTAGTTAATTCCTCTTGATAGTGCTGGATCCACCAACATTCACGGGATCTCCCCGATATGAGGTCCCAATTAGACCTCACACTGTTTCGTGTAGGAGTCTGATCTGGCATGATGGTGCGACTTCCATATACTTAGAGATTTTTTTCTGCTCTCATTGTTCAGCAAATGAGAGTGTTACACTAGTACCTTCGAAAAAAACGTAATTGTGTCTAGTTTCTCAAACTGCAAAAGGGGGGAAAAGTGAGCCTATAAGTGAGAGGTAATAGTAACACCCAAGAAGCGACACACACGAACTAGGAAGGTTTGTCCAACATTCAGCGGAATAGTCCACAGTGGATGTGGCTATCGATGAAACCAATGTACAAGGAAGGATTCGTCCACCATCAAGTGCAATAGTCCATAACGGACACAACGATCGATGTAACCAGTAGGCGATAAAGGTCTGTCTAGTATCCCACAAAGTAGTCGAGAAGGATGAGATAGCCATGACAATCAATACAACACATTCTAAACAAGGTAAGCACTAAAAAAATAGAAATAGTTCAACTATCCTAGTACATGTGAAACAAACATGAATTACAAATGCTCAAAGAATTTTATTACAAACATCTAGAAGTCATGCATGGAAATGTGTTGGCCTAAACAAACTTTTGTATTAAGAAAAAGTTCCAAGAAACATATTTATATCATACATCACTAGCCCCAGTAGTGGGACAATGGAGCCACTCCTTACTCCTTAAAGAACTGACTGAAACTCTCTATGCCTTGTGTGAGGAGCCAAGGCAAAAATTCCTTCCTCATACAATGACAGGGGTATATATAACCAAGGGTGATGATTGACCCTTGTGACTCTTGGAATACCCTCATGACTATTCAACTTACTATGACTTTTCAATTGACATGACTCTTCATATTCATGCATGTCCATTCGACCTCCACTTTATATTAAATTTGATTTATAGCATATATGACCCATAATAGTGATGTGGCCTTTGACAACTCATGACACGACTTGACATGACACTACCGACATGGACTAGCTTGGTGAGTTTTCAATGTGAAGTCGTTATTGTTGCTGACTGATACACGTGTTCTTGGATGTGCTTTATCTTCTCCTCTGCATAGCTTGATGATGTGGGGTCTTCAATGATCTTCGGTATTGAGAGGTGGTTGCATGCATGCATTCCCTTTGCTTGTTCTTGATACGCTTCTTTGTTTGTCTAGTTGTATGTGAGTCTCCGAGCATGTTCGCTCCTTATTCTCCTTATTTAGCATCTCGCCATGATCTAACAGTGAATGTACTCCTGCAATTCACTCATGATAGGATGACATCAAACCAAAACCTCCTAGTCTAATTTGAAGCATTTTTATCCATGGACTGGGTCCGAGACAGATGATAGGGTGGGAAAGAGGGCTCAATAACTATGCATTTCACAGTTACAGGTGACAATCTGGGAGGTTGGTCACTGAGACTACACATAGCGTAGTCGAGGCTTAGTTAAGGAACTCCGGAGCACAGTCTTTACTACTGGAGAAAATTGTGTAGACGCCACTAGGAGGCAGGATTTTTCAGCTGAGACAGCTGGTGATGAATGCAAAATGGTACCCTGGGAGGCATGTTTTTGCAGTTTTTAGAGGCAAACCAGGACTGGGTAGTAGAGGGGCTTGGGAGTATAGGTCTTCACATTTCTTGAGATTAGTGAGTCCCATCTAAGGGAGGACACTAAGGATACACTTCTGTGTAGTTTTGGGAGGTAAGGAAGGCCTGATATTTTACGCATTGCGGGGTTCTAGTAGGTAGGAAGGAATCTTGATGATTGATATTGTGAAATGTGTAGTTCATGTCAGGCATGAGGAAGCTACTATGTAATTATGGGGAGGAAGGTAGTCTGCTCAGCTCTAGAATCATGTAGTGAAACTTCCCTGGGGGACAGTGATTGTGCACTATGCAGTTCCAGACAGTAGGGTTATGTCACTGAGGGATGTGACTACATAATGCGAAGTTTATTTAGGATCTAGTGAAAGAGGGTTGCCTGGTTGGGACGATTTTAAGAAAAATGATTTAGTGTGGGAGACAAGCAAACTTGTGAGGAACTTGAAATTTTTATCACACACCTAGCATACTTCGACAACATGACATAATAGAACATTGGAACAACAAGACAAAGAATTACCCTTTGTGAGATTGTCTAGGACAAAAATCGACAAGTGTAACACTTGAGATAGACCCTAGGACGATCGTCACAACACTTGTGCGACAATGCTTAAAAGTTTGTGTATGAGTGCAACCGATGTTTACGTAGCTAAGACAACTCGAACACACAAAGAAAAACCTTTGAACTCACTAGAAAAGAACCGTAAGCATGATAAAACACTCCAACATGCCAAAAGATGACAATTGATCAATGAAGAAAAAGGGGTGAAAAGAATCTAAGAGAGATCATGAAATGAACTTGAGTGCTTGCAACAATAAAGGGAAAGACCAAGGAAGGCTCTAAAATTTGAGTTCAAGACAAAATTAAGGAGGGTGTTGTAGCCGATACAACACTTGGTGAGACACTAGTTGAATACCAGCTTCTTTGTCTTGGTTCATTTTTAGTGTAGGGCCTTGGTCCTTCGGGGAGTATTGATTCATCATGCAGATTATTTTGGTTTCTACACTTACCCCATGGAAGACATCGTTCCCTTTGTACCTTCTCATTTGAACAAAACATAAGATTCATCTAGATCACAATGCTTTAAATTGGGAAGGGGAGTTTAGCTCACGAGATTATGATTTTTAGAGTATATTTTTCATCTCTGGTGTTGCTCCACTACTAGCAGGCCTGGAAAGTACCTTGCCAGAGTCATGCAAGAATACAATCATTGCTCCACTGCCAGCAAGCCTAGACAATACCCTCGTGGAGTTTCCTCCTTCACCTCTCTATGCACGAAGCCTTTCTCTTCTTTTTCCTTTGTTATTTTAAAGAGAACTGTGCATAGGAACTTATTTATTTTTGGGTCAGAAGAGCGATCCTGACTTATTGAGAGAAGAAGAGGTTTTTCCTTCAGAGAAGCATATAAAGATCTTTGATTTAGGTTTTCTCGTTTAGATTTTCCAGTTCTCTTTTTCTAATAGTTGGATAAGCTTGAAAAAACCAAAGCAGAAAACTCAGTATAGGCATGAGGTTCTTAGACTGGACACAGGTTCATGGTTTTGCCAAAACTCTCCTTACAGATGGATCATATTTTCTGTCAGGACTTCATCAGTCAAAAGTTACAAACCAAATACAAAAAAATGAACGCGGGACTGGGCAGTGGTTGTAGTGTCACAAGACTCTTTGAACTTCAACCACACACACTTGGAAGCTAGATGTAGTAAGGCACAACACTTATTTACATAAGAAAATTGATAGAAAGCCGAATGAAAACAAATAGAAAACAACAGAACAACTATGTACATAGTGCAGAGTGCGACCCCACGCCTCATTGAAACTAAAATTTGAACTCTTGCCCATTAATAGGGAGAGAGTCAATCTTCCCATCAAATAATTGAAGACAATACATATATTGGCCAATCTCCCCGCAGACTGTGTGAGGACCAATCTAAAGGGAATGAAACTTAGTGTGCTTTCCTTTGTCCTCATGGGATTTTTCCCACTTTAAGACTATGTCACCACACTGAAGTTAGTCTTCCCTGTAGACTTTTTGTCAAACCATCTCTTGATATGGTTCTGATGAAGTGAAATTTTTTCTTTTTCCTTAAACCTTTCTTCCTGTAACTTGTGTAAAGTGTCCATCCTACGCTGAACTAAAATACACAGCTTGCCCTGGGATTCTTGGGACAATTGCAGAGCAGGTAAGTAAAATTTTAGTGGGATGATGGCTTCCTTTCCATACACCAGGAAGTAATGGGAGGTATTCATAGTAGGCTTAGGTGTGACTTGGTCAACCCAAAAAGCATTCACCAGAGAAGAGTACCCATTTCACTGCTCAAAGAATATGGTATTTTTGATGATGCGAATGAGGTTCTCATTTGTGGATTCGGAAATACCATTCCCCTATGGATAGTAGTTATCAAAATGTTTCAAAATAATACCAGTTTCCAATGCAAATTCATAAATATTTAACGAATAAAAGTACATTTCCTTGTAAAAAACAAGTGACGTAGGAACGCCGAACCTGGAAATTATATTCTGTTGTAGGAAGCTGATGAATTTCTGATCGTCACTTGTTTCGACAAAGCTACCTCTGTCCACCACGTGAAGTAATCTGTAGTAGTCAAAATATAGCAGTGTTCTTTGAATAATGTGGGAAAATTTCCCCAATGATATCCAAGCCCCACTTTTGGGTTGGTTCTTCCACTACAACATGCTATAGCAGGGTTACTGACTTTTGATTTTTTTTGGCACACTTTTGACATACTAGACAATTACATGTGTAGGCATGCACATCCTTGAATAATGTAGGCCAGTAGAAATCAGTTTGCATGACCTTGTGTTGTGGTGTTATTCGTGAAGTGTCCCCTAGTTGTGTCATCGTGGAGATCACGTAAAACCTTATCTGAATCTTGTGCCTCTAGGCACCTCAGTTATATGCCATTATGGTGCTTTTTATATACCACCCCATGCACGAGTTGGAATGATAGAGATTTGTGTCGGAAATCCCTCTTTCACCGCAAATAGAAATGAGAGGCAGGTGCCATGTTCAAGGTACTAACGCACATATGCGTACCAAGAGTTTTCATCTTTAGTGGAAGAGGCTCACTCAACATTGTACATTTTTATTTCTTGCTCCCAACCTGCGGGCTCTTCTTCTTCCTCTTGTGAATTGACTGCTTCTGTTGCTAACTTGCAAAGACCATGACCCTTAATGCTGAGAACTAGTTTGATGTCAAGAGCATATTCTTTTAACCCGGTCATCCAGTTCACCCTTCTCTCACCTAGCTCTTGTTAAATAGGAAATGATATGACTATTGGGTGTGGAATAAAGATAATATAATGATTTTTCAATAAATAGGGTCTGAAGTGCTTCACCGCCTTGTATACAACATAATATTCTTTTTCCACGGCGAGATAGTTGAGCTTTGGTCCTTCCAGGCTTGCGCTCAAGAAAGAGATGGGTCACACATTGTTCAACTCGTCCTTTTGAGTGAGTACAATAGTGAGAGAAATGCCATAAGAAAATGTGTAGAGGAATAAATCTTTGCTAAAGTCTAGGTTGTATAGTGCTAGTGCTTCTACTATTGCTTGCTTTATACGGGAAAATGCTTCCTTTTCCCTTTTGCCCCAACTATAGTCTGCATCCTTCTTGATCATCTCCTATATAGGCTTGGCGATATGAGCATAGTCAGAGATGAAATTTATGAGGTAATTGATCTTCCCTAAGAAAAACTGCATTGGCTTTCTTATTTATGGGATGGGAAATCTTCATGATTGTCTAAACTCTGTCTAGATCTCCCTGATCCCACTTTTAACGATAATGTTTCCAAGCAGGTTACCCTTGGACAGTGCAAAGATTCTCTTCTTGGGATACAAGGATGTCCATATTTCCGACATCACTCAAATTTTTTCTTGAGTGTAGGTTTTAACCCCTTACAGAAATTACCTGCATATGAATTCTAAAACACATAAAATAAACAATGCGAGAGCATAACACATAAAACACATATATATAGACATTTTCCCCTGGATCCCAAAATCGGGACTACCAGATTGATTTTTCATTATATTCCTTTCGTTGTTACAATACATATATATACCTGTTGAAGCATCCAATACCATGGACCGAAAACCATCGCGCCCAAAACCATGTGCGAAAACCATGCAAAAAAACATAGGTAGGTTCGCCCCGCCTAATATAGGGTCCAAAAAAACAATTCCCAAGGGCAATGCCCTAGACCCCGTAGAGGGGGTCTACCTGCCCCCCTCAAAGCCCCTATGACCCCCGCACTGTGCAATCGACGCAATGAAGAGGGGACTCCACCGCCCCCTTCTACCCCCCCGGTTAACTAGGGGTGCTAGTCATGGAAAGAATATAACACAACCCAACATTCTCCCACTTTTTGTTTTCTTTCCACAAGGGGCCATAGGAGAGCTTAGTCATTTATCCAGCCCTGCAACACCCATTGTTTCTCTACACCAAGGGAACTTCTTAGAGCTCACAGATTTTGTCAATGCATCTGCAATATTCTTCAAAGTGTCCACCTTTACTAGCAACACATTTTTGTCTTCTATCATATCCCTCACAAAGTGATACTGAACATCAATGTGCTTTATCTTTGAATGATAAGCAGGGTTCTTTGCCAAGAAAATTTCACTCTGGCTGTCACAGTCTATCCTTATAGCTCCTGTTACACGGAATGAGTCGAGGTTGCGGACAAGAACGACCTTCCTAGTATCTAAATATATCTAGTGACAAGCAAGCCAATCAAAAACTATCTTTCTCTAAATATGAAATTAAAAACAAAGGCAAACAAGTGTTTTAGGCCTACCTTGGGTCCAATGCAAGTTTATGGAAGCCTCGCTCCCTTGCTCCAAATGAGCTTCCTTGAAGTATGTCTGCAAACACAAACAAGCAAACAAATTAAATAACACCTGAAAAGCCAATATCATAAAGCATATTCATCATAATGATCAAGGAGATTATGAAACAAACCACATGAGACAATTTGTTGAGAAAAATGAATCTGATTGTATTAATTCAAATCAAATAAGAACTTTACAACCTGTGCCTTGATGCTATACAAGCTCCTCCCAGGGTCCGACAAGAAGTCTCCACTACTTTGACAAGTTTCACTCACTTCGCAATGAAGCCAAAAGGTATGTGATCTCTCCTCTCAAGATTAACTAGGAAGTCCCAATTCCACCAACATTTACCCTAAAAAATGTTCAGCTTCTAACCTCCCTAGCAACCAGCCCAATGCCTTAATTTATAGTGCAATGGAGGGAAGTTACTAGGTCCTCCTTCAAAGGGATAAATCCCTCCTTCAAAGGATAGCTCCTCCTATTCAAGGGATTAGGTCTTCTCTTTTAGGATGCATGACCACCTTGGAGCGAACAATCCACGTCAAAAATTCCTTCTAGAATCATCTAGAATTAACCCAAAGTGAGTTTTTTAGAATAAACTTGCGCCTTTTTGACTTTTACAGGGGTACGCACCCACCCCTTTACAGACAGAGCGTGTAGATACGCAGGTAATATGAAAAAAGGGTGCGGGCCTGTAGGCAAAAGTGAGAGAAAGTGCGGAACCAGAGCTTTATTGATTTTTATTGTCTTTCTCTCATTTGCAAAGCTTGACATGAAGAGCTGAGGGCTGAGACTTGCTTAGGAGGACAGTATAAGTGATGATAGACCCATACTGACTGCAAATAGTCATGGTGACGATATTTTTGTTTAACAGATTGCCCCCTAAAGTGCGAAGTCTGTAGTAGATGAGGATTTCATTTATCATTTAGGAAGAGTGAAGCACTTTATCATTTAGAAGATCATCTTGTGGAGAGCCCGGTTGGAACCTGTAAAAACATTCAATGCAGAATATATATATGAGATCATATCATCGCTGAGGTAGGCATTCCCATACTCAGATCAAAACTAACTAGAAAACTAACTACTGCTCTGATATAGGAATGATCTTGTAATACATCACAAGTATAGACACATGTAGACACAGTATGGACGCAACCATCTGTTTATAAATAGTCCACAGTTTAATGAATACAAAATTCCTCGCGGCCTGTATGGTGGAAACTAGATCTAGGGTCTTCATTTCTACTTTTCGAAATAGTACGAGTCTATCCATGTGAATGAATGTGGTGAAGTCGAACATGGTATAAACCACTTGATTACCAGTGAATGATGTAAACTATTAACAAGTGTGAGAGAAACCACAAATAATGTCAATGGTTCTCAAAGTACTCAGTACAATCCATGAGATGTGATTAGATGTGTTGATGTCGAACATGTCACGGAATCCTTTGATCGAAGGTCAATGATGCAACTTATCATCGAAGGTGAGAAACCTGCCATTGAGGCATGCAGATCCCAAGGTACTGGCGATTTCTAGATCATCTTTCTAGATAAAGAGCTGAAGTCGATAGAAAGCGATCCGTCGTAGGCAAGCCTACAACACAAAATCATAGATCAAGTTTGAAGAAATTTAGTTGCAAGGACTAACTCAGGGATGGTCAAGATAGATGACAGATATTTTGCAAATGAATGGCTTATTTGCACCGACCTCTTGAACACATAACGACACGGCAGATGGTTTGGTGACAACTGACCCAAAGTTAATACCCAAAAACTAGCTGAAGACTTTCAATGTGGTTTGATCAACTGTTAGGCAAAGGATTTCCCAACCCAGGTGAATGAAAGTGTCGTGTTCAAGGGTGGTTAAAAAGTATGACAAACAGGCTCATTTTTCTCTCTTTTCCCCCACCATTTCTGGCAAGTACCTCTTTATTTTTTTACAAGCTTGAGGAGGATAACATTTTCTTGATTAGAAGCTCATCCTTCGAATGAGTCCAACTTAGTTTAAATTCGAACCCTAAGAAGGAGTGGTCCATTCCTGTTTGTAATTGAACAAGTCCTTTACTGCCGAAATTTAACGAGTCCAGTATAGGAGAAACTCGACGTTTTTCAATTTTAGAGAGTCTGAAAAAACTTAAGACTCCAGGGTTGACCTTTTTCATAAATTTGTGTCTCCCAATCCCGAAAAAGTATAAAATAATACTTGAGAGAACCGCTTGATCTTTATGACCAAGGAGTACCTTTCGTAATTAGTGCCTCTGATCCAAAAAAGTAAAAAAGCAATCAATGACACGTCGTTTTATGACCAATATCGAATTTGAAACGATAAAAATCTGGCAATCTTTTCATGTTTTTACTGTCAGAAAAGGGCTGTAAGATGACCATATTTTTAGTTCCATTTTAACAAGTTTAAAAAATAAAAACTCGACAATCTTTTCATATTTTTAGGAGTCAGAAAAGAGCTTAAAGGTGACTCTAAGGTTTCACGTTTTCGTAAGTTTTAACGAGTTCGAAAAAATGATAAAAATGTACTCATGGTTTTCAAATTTTCTTAAGTTTTAATGAGTTCGAAAAAATGATAAAAATGTTCTCATGGTTTTCATTTTTTCATAAGTTTTAATGAGTTCGAAAAAAATGATAAAAATGTACTCATATGGCTGAATTTCAATTGAATTTATGAGCAGGAAAAGATGGAAAGAACTCGGCATTTTCATCTGTTTTACGAGAATGAAAGATAGCAAAATAATCTCAGGATTTTCATGAATTTAACGAGTCTTGAAAATAACTGAAATTGACTCGAGATAGGTTTCATTTTTACAAAAGCTTGAAATAGAGAAAAACTATGCTTCAAAGTAGTTTCATTTTTACACAAGCTTGAAACAGAGAGAAAACTGTGCTAGATGCCCCCTAAGCATAACTGCTAGAGCACATGACCCCCAGCTTCATTTCATTCAACCAGTTGGATGAAATGAAGGTTCAGTTACGAGATCATTTGAGAGACTCGACCTAAAACTGTAGGAAAATTATGCAAAAAACTGAAATAACTAACCTAAATATACAACTTAACATTTATGAGATCTAGTCAAACTCTCGACTCAATTAGAGGAGGATTTGTTTCATATTTTAACGAGCTTGACATAGGAAAAGAACTATGCTCGGATTCGGTTTCATGTTTACGCAAGCTTGAAACGAAAAACTATGCTTATTATAAGTTCGCATGCCCCCAACATAATGACATAAATCAAGGTACATTCCCCCCAAACTTCATTGCATTCAACCAGGTCGATGAAATCAAGGTTTACTTTTGAAGTCTTGGAAAGACTCGTGGGAGTTTTTTCATTTTTTAGTGAGGTTGACACAGGAAAAGAACTATCCCCAAAACCCTTGTTTCATTTTTTAAACGAGCTTGACACAAGATAAGGAACTATGCTCGTAACTACTCTTTACAATCTACCTAACAAGGAACTATACTGTAAAACCCTTGATTCATCTTTTAACGAGCTTGACACAAGACAAGGAGTTATGCTCTAAAATCCTTGATTCATTTTTTAACGAGCTTGACACAAGACAAGGAACTATGCTCATGACTACTCTCTACAATCTACCTATATAACCTATCCTTGTTTCATTTTTTAACGAGGTTGACACAAGACAAGGAACTATCCTTGAACCTGATTCATTTTTTAACGAGGTTGACTCAGTAACAGGAACTTTCCTCGAGACCAACTGATTCATTTTTCAACGAGGTTGACATAGTAAAAGGAACTTTCTTCGAGACCAACTGATTCATTTTTTAACAAGGTTGACACAGGAAAAGAACTGTCCTCATGACAACCTGTTTCATTTTTTAACGAGTTTGATACAGGAAAAAACTATCCTCGCGCTCACTGATCAGGGCTTCCAACTGGAAGAAAGACATGTCAACGGACACACCTTGATCATGGCTTCCAAGAGGTCTTCATCAGAAGGAAGAATAGTTCTCTGGAAGGAACACATGTCAAGGGACTCAAAAGGGATAAGAACATTGCGTTCAAATAATCCCATAGAGTTTTCCATGTCAATTACCGGATCTAAATCAAAGGAAGATGAGCAAACAGTGAGAGGCTCACTTACATCGGTAACTGAAAACATGGGATCAGTTGCCACATAATTAACCCGTGGCGGGGTAGATACCACTTTAGAATCAGGAACATTTAGGGCTGTCATATTATTGGTAGTTGAAACAAGACTAGGGAACGAAAGCTGGTCTACAGTCACAATATTTCCATTGTGAGGGAAAGACATCACGTGAAAGAGTGTCGATACGACAGCTTTCATTGCATAAACATAGTCTCACCCAAGGAGTAAATTGAAATCCAAGGGACCTCGAACTACCATAAGATCAATACAGACAGTTTTACCTTCCAAGGTAATAGAAAACTTAGGAAGGATCCCTAAAGGTTCACTAATGGTTCTGTTAAAAGCTTTCAGATTCTGCGTAATAGGCACAAGCTGAGGGGAACCCAAAGCTTTCCAAGCAGTTGAGGATAAAATACTAACAGAAGCACCTTCATCTACTTGTGTGCGATGCATGTCCCTACCACAAACCTTGACAATGATTTGGAAAGGGATGGAGGAAGGAAGACAAGGTTCTATCAATCTATTCCAATCAAAGGAAAAGACCTTAGTGCTTGGAGGGGGTTCTGTAGAAATAGGTGAAATGCCCCACGGCATAGAGGAATCTGATGTAACAAAAAGAACCTGAGCGGTATGAAGTTCACTCTCTAAAGGGAGAGTGGGATCGACCGAATGTGAAATTGAATCGACCACTTGATCAACTAATGGATCATCAACCTGAGTGATATGAGTTTCACTCTCCAATGGAAGAGTGGGATCGACTGTACTTGAAATTAGATCAATCACTTCGTCAGTTGCCGGTAGGTTGGGAGAAAGTTTACGGTAACCAGTTGGAAATTCTTGTTGTGGAACAGTAAGGTTTTCCAACAATTTTTAGGCTTCATGCATGTGAGGGCAAATGTGAATTTGATGACTCCCTTTGCATAACTTACAACGAAACCTAACTTAACCCTTTTTCCCAGGAACCTAACTATGACTGGTTGATGGATCAATGGACAATTGATGAGATTTTTATGACCATACTTCCAAGACCTTTGAAATACCAGGACAATTGATAAGGAAGTGGTCACCCTTACAAAGCCCGCAAGGGTATTTTGGTTTATGATGCATGTTGGAGGTTTCCTCAACACAACTAACACTTACAACCATGGTTGGTTGGTTGACCTCTTTCTTATCTTGCTTCTTCTTCTTCCTCTCTCTTCTTCTTCTTCCCTTTCTTATTCTTCCTTCAAGCCCCTGGTTACTAGCGTCAGGCTTTTAACCAAAGCGATAGAGAAGAAATGGAGGAAGAAAAATTAGGTGAAGAAGGTAAAGGGTCAACAGAAGGTTGGTGATGTTGAGATGGTGAACTCTATTGAGGTGAAGCATTCGGTTGAGGTGGAACAATTGGAGTATTTGGGGCCAAAAAAATTGAAAATAACCATATCGGTAAACCTATTGTAAATCCAGGTAATGAAAAAGTAGCCATATAAGGAGGACCAACATTTCCAAAGAAAGGAAAAGTACTAGGATCCTCGTTAAGAGAGGTTCCTTGGTCGGTAAATTCTGGAACAGTTGCCATTATATTCAACTTCAGTGATTTTTATTAACAATTTAAAAGTAAAATTAACAATTCACAAATCACACCTATGGTCTCTAAAAGTAAAAAACAAACAAATTAACATGCGCTATCAAATCTAGGAGTCAAACCATAAACAAACAGTAACTTTCTGTACCGAAAACACTAGTTGGTGATGAAATCCAATGTCACAGAATTTAATATAGAAATGGCGGTTGGAACAGTTACTGCGACAACTTGTTTAATGAATAGACTGGCACAAGTTTCTCCACTAAACCATCTCGAGTGAAGAGAACCCCCCAGAAAATCCAAGTGAGTCTAGTCGACGTCTGCTCCAGGTACAATGGGATCTTCCCTCCACCGTCTCCTTAGGAAAGAATCCTATGGATTATGGCCATTAAGGTTACCAACAGAAACAAATATACCTGGGGGAACAGTCTACAATCCGATACACACGCAAGGGCAAAGTAACAAAGCTCAATCCCCTTGAAGGCTCCTTGACATAATCCAAGGTTTACCAAGAAGTGACCTGAGGCTCCTCGACAATGGTTAATCCGAGGTTTACCGTTTTTAATACGTGTATATCTGCTATCGTTCCCAATGAGGAAGGATTGATTACCTCACTGGTTCAGATATGATCTCGTGCTTCTCCTTTAAGAGGAGCTTTCCCAGAGCATAGATGTAACAATTGGAATTTCTCCCTACCGCAAGATCAACTACTTGTTTGTTTTACTGTCTTGGAGAGTTAACTAACACCTCTTCCAAGACACTAGCCTAAGCTATGTTGGTGTAATAGAGCCCTAGAAATAAAAAGATTTACTAGATTGATTTTACTTTAAGCGTTATTTTTATTGGTTTTTGATTAAGTCAAGAGGTGCAGGGATGAAAATCGTGGTGTGAAGACTCGACTCAAAATCACTAAAAAAAATGCACTTAAGATGTTTAAGCAACCTTTTCTCTTCAATGAACTTCTAGCTAGGAAAGAGTCTGAGAATGCAAATGCATGTAAACACAAATCTTTCTTAACAAACAAATTAAAAGAAGAGTTTTTGTTCCAATGCACTCAAAACGAGACAACTATTTATTTTCACAAAAATTTCCCTTTTCTTTCAAACGCTCAGATACTACAAAAAAAAAAAATTTTCAAAAGAGATTTTGGTATTTTTTTAAAAACACTCAAAACTATGAATAAAGCAAATCTTGAGATCTACAAAGTATAAAAAACTATTTGAAGTAAAGGCTTACAAGATGTATTTTTCAAGGATGTTTTACTTGGCGATAAGCAAACCAAGGACTAACTTGTCAAGAATCACAAATCAGTCAAAAAACAAGCGATTTTTTTTGTTTTCTTTTTGTAAAAATGAAATCCAAACTTTTAACACAAGCTTTTTCGAAGTTTCGCAAAGAGAAAATACAAGATGGATTCCTCAACAAAGGTAGATTTTGCAAATGGTCAGACTCATAAGAAGGCCAGTAAAAACCAAGGTGATCTGAGGCTTCTACAGCTTCTAAGCTCTGAGCTACTACACGACCAAAATGAAAATCAAGACCGGCAACCAAAACTTCTAGGAATTTCACCTAAAACCCTAACACCAATGGAATTAAACCAAGGAAAGTTCTTAACAAGTCACATGCAGGTTTGGGCAGGGGATAACAACATCTAAACAAAAATAAAACTAATTGAAAGAGCAAGATTTAAGTTTTTCAAAATTTTAGCAGGGTTTCGTAGGCCCACAGTTCACACGGATGCGTGCATGCTCTATGTGCAAAGCAAACATGCGTACAAGTATGCACTGCATTACAAGCACAGGCTGCGGGCTTCTCCTAAAGTTATGAAAAGAAAAAATAATCCTAGATCTACTAAATCCACCCAATTCCACACACAACAAGCCAAAAACAGAAACAAAAACACAAGTTTCTCAAGTCAAAGTAAAAACAAGGAAAACAATCAAGTCTCCAGCGGAGTCGCCATTTTGTCACGCGGAATGAGTCGAGGTTGTGGACAAGATCGACCTTCCTAGTATCTAAAGATATCTAGTGACAAGCAAGCCAATAAAAAACTATCTTTCTCTAAATATGCAATTAAAAACAAAGGCAAACAAGTGTTTTAGGCCTACCTTGGCTCCAATGCAATTTTGTGGAAGCCTGGCTCCCTTGCTCCAAATGAGCTTCCTTGAAGTAAGTCTCTAAACACAAACAAGCAAACAAATTAAATAGCACCTGAAAAGCCAATATCATAAAGCATATTCATCATAATGATCAAGGAGATTATGAAACAAACCACATGAGACAATTTGTTGAGAAAAATGAATTTGATTGTATTAATTCAAATCAAAGAAGAACTTTACAACCTATGCCTTGATGCTGTACAAGCTCCTCCCAGGGTCCGACAAGAAGTCTCCTCTACTTTGATAAGTTTCACTCACTTCCAAATGAAGCCAAAAGGTATGTGATCTCTCCTCTCAAGCTTAACTAGGAAGTCCCAATTCCACCAGCATTTACCCTAAAAAAGGTTCAGCTTCTAACCTCCCTAGAAACCAACCCAATGCGTTAATTTATAGTGCAATGGATGGAAGTTACTAGGTCCTCCTTCAAAGGGATAAAGCCCTCCTTCAAAGGGATAGCTCCTCCTATCAAGGGATTAGGTCCTTCTCTATTGGGATGCATGAACCACCTTGGAGCGAACAATCCACGTCAAAATTGCTTCTAGAATCATCTAGAATTAACCCAAAGTGAGTTTTTTAGAATAAACTTGTGCCTTTTTGAATTTTACAGGGGTACGCACCCACCCCTTTACAGACAGAGCGTGCAGATACGCAGGTAATATGAAAAAAGGGTGCAGGCCTGCAGGCAAAAGTGAGAGAAAGTGCGGAACCAAAGCTGTATTGATTTTTAATGTCCTTCTCTCATTTTCAAAGCTTGACATGAAGAGCTGAGGTCTGAGACTTGCTTAGGAGGACAGTATAAGTGGTGATAGACCCATACTGATTGCAAATAGTCATGGTGACGATATTTTTGTGTAACAACTCCATGTACTAACCCCATACTTGGAGACAATCTCTGCAAGCAAACTGATTCCTTGCTTGCATGAGTGGCTACCATATATTATGCCTCTGTAGTTAATAATGCCACTATAGATTATTTCTTACTAATCCAACTGACTGCTCCTCCAAATAGGTTAAATACATACCCACTTGTAGATCTTCTTTGATCAAGATCTCCAGCCCAGTCTACATCAACAAAGCCACAAATATCCAAAACTCTACCCAATACTGGTCTTCCTTGGTAGCACAAACCATAATCACTAGTGCTACACAAATACTTGAAAACCCACTTCAATGTTGCCCAATGCTCCTTCCCTGGTTTTGACATAAACCTGCTCAATACTCCCACTGCATGTGAAAAGTTTGGTCTAGTACAGACCATCGCATACATCAGGCTACCAGCTACACTTGCATATGGAACATGGGACATGTCCTATTCCTCTTCTTGTGTCTTGGGACATTGTTTCGTAGATAACTTTACACCTACAGGAATAGGAACCTTCACTGGTTTACTATCCTGCATACTAAACCTTTGCAATATTGTTTCAACATACTTCCTCTGGTTTAACCAGAGCTTCCTCTTTTCCCGATCTCTTTTAATTTCCATGCCCAAAATATAGTTTGCAGCACCAAGATATTTCATGTTGAATTTGGAAGACAATTGGGTATTCAAATCCTAGATAATTTCT
Source organism: Pinus taeda (assembly GCA_000404065.3). NCBI lineage: Eukaryota > Viridiplantae > Streptophyta > Pinopsida > Pinales > Pinaceae > Pinus > Pinus taeda. Next base: position 47,757 of record APFE030350584.1, read on the forward strand.
TTGTCATTTCCAACTAGCAACATATCATCCACATACAAGACTAGCTAAATAACACAGTCACCAGTTAACTTAAAATACGCACAATGATCTGCTTTGCTTCTGGTGAAGCCAAGTCCTTTATAAACGTATCAAATTTCTGATACCACATCCTTGGTTACTGTTTTATCCCATACAGAGACTTCTTTAACTTGCATATCATTTCTTTCTTACCCTTTATCGCAAAGCCTTCAGGTTGCTTCATGTAGATATCCTCTTTCAGATCCCCGTGGAGAAATGTTGACTTCACATCCATCTGTTCTACCTCAAAATAAAAAGTAGCATCAACAAATAAAAGTAATCTAATAGAAGCTACCTTGGCAACAAGAGAAGAAATATCACCAAAATCAATTCCTGACACCTAGGAATAACCTTTTGCTATCAACCGAGCTTTGTATTTCTCCACCTTTGCTTTTGCATTTGTCTTGTTCTTGAACACCCACTTGCTGCGAATGGGTTTCCTTCCAGCCGACAATTCTACCAGATCCCAAGCCTCGGTTTTGTGCAAAGATTCCATTTCATCAACCATGGCCTCTTTCTAGAGTTTGCCATCCTTTGAATCTACTACTTCCTTCACAGTTCTGGGATCATCATCAGTAATAGATAAAGAAAAAATTGAATAAAAAGTAGATGGACTATACCTTTCTACCTGCCTTCTTTCTCGAATTAATCTTCTGACAACTAGGGCTTTTGGCTCTTCATCTTTTGATTCCTCTTTTGCCGTAGAGTCTGATTATTCCTCCTTTAGCTCAAACTCTATCTTCTCAAGTTCCTTTGATGGAACTTCATTTTTAATAACATTTTTCACCTCTCTGAACATCACATCTCGATTGTACACAATCTTCCTTGTTAGTGGGTTCAAAAGCTTATAACCCTTTAAACCATCCTTATACCCAATAAAGATGCACTTTTCAGATTTACTATCCAACTTTGTTCTTTTCTCCTTTGGAACATGTACATATGTATCACATCCAAATACCCTTAGATGTGAAAGAGGGGGTTTCTTACCAGTCCGTACCTCTTGTGGAGTCTTATCCTCCAACACTGATGAAGGTGATTTGTTGACTAGGTAACATATTGTCTCCACCACCTTTGCCCAGAATTCCTGTCCTAACCCGACACCACTAAGCATACTTCTTGCCCTTTCCGTCAACATCTTGTTCATTCTTTCTACAACTCAATTTTGGTCAGGTGTGTATGGAGTAGTCTTCTGTCATGCTATACCACAATTATTACATAATTCTTGAAATTCCTTGCTAAAAAACTTTCCACTATTATCTGTGCTCAACACTTTTATCTTCTTCTTAGTCTGGTTTTACACCGGAGTCTTAAATTCTTTAAACCTATCAAAGACTTTAGATTTCTTCTTGAGGAAATATATCCATGTATTCCTTGGGAAGTCATCTATAAATGATACATAGTACACAAACTTACCTAGTGATGGAACCTTCCAGGTGCACAACCTCTAATATCTATTTTGCCCTCTTACCGCCAGAGGGGAAACTCACTCGATTCTTCTTCCCATAGACACAATTTTCACAGAAATCAAAATCTAGAGAGCTATTAGTCATACCTTCTACCATACCTTTACCATGAATTATTTGAGGACTCTTCTCTCCAATATGTCCAAGCCTTTGATGCCATAGCATGGTCTTTTCTCCAGAGACCACTAGATTTTCTGCTCCACTTTCAGGAACCACAGAACTATTGCAACCATCAATAACCGTGCTACCTTGTAGCTTGTACAAAGTTCCAATCCAAACTCCATGCATCAATACCAGTGCTCTCTGAATGATCTTGCGGGTATATTTCTCGAACACTGTTTTTACACCTTCATCATCTAGCTTGCTTATAGAAATCAGATTTCTAGCTAATGCAGGAATATGCAGAACAGCTAGAAGTGTTATAATGCTTCCATATTGATCTTCAACTTGAATTTTCCACGACCAACGATTCTATCCTTCCTGTCATCCCCCAAGAAGACATCACCACCATCATATTTCTCATACTCGTAGAACCACTCTCTACGGGGAGTGAAGTGAAATGATGCACTTGAGTCAATCAACCATGCCTCATGATCTACATGTGTACTTGAAGAAGCCAAGTGCACATCCCGACCTCCATCTGAGGTGGTTTTCACCTCTACAGAAGGAGCATTATCATATCCCTTTCCTTTGTTAAGAGCTTTAGATTTACAGTCCCTTTTGTAGTGCCCTTCCTTTCCGCATTTCTAGCACACCACCTTTACAAGTTTTCATGGAGATTTAGATATCCCTCTAGATTTTTATCTCCCACTCGATGACTTATTTTTTTTTCTTTTCTGGAACCGTCCTCATACAGACAAGGAATCACCATTTTGGCTCTCCATATTTTTCCATCTCATCTCCTCCGTTAGGAAGGATGAGACTATCTCATCAAACTACAAGGCAGTTGTATTGCTACCTATTGCAATAACCAAACTATCCCACAAATCTGGTAGAGAACACAACAAACTGATGCACTTATCTTCATATGAAATTTTAATATCAATAGATAATAACTGAGTTAACACAGTATTAAATGCATTCAGAAGCTCTGTCACCGAGTCTCCATCTTTCTTCCTCAGGTTATACAACATTTTCCATAGGAATAGTTTATTCACCAGAGGCTTAGATTGGTAGAAAGTTCCAAACTTGTCCCACAAAGCCTTCGCCATAGCATCCCCTGATACATTCAACAATATTGAATTTGAGACACACAATCATATTGTGCTCTTTTCCTTCCAATCTAGCTTCTTCCATTCTTCATCAGACACTCTAGTTGGTTTAGTACCCAGAGCTACCAGGATCCACTGATCTTTATCCACCAACAGATCCTCCATCTTCAGTTTCCACAACTCAAAACTTAGACCATTAAATTCCTCAATTTCTATCTTTCCACTGGTTGCCATCTTCTTTCACCACCAAAATCGATCCCACAGAGCTCCCACTGAACAGGGTTTACCATAGGCCAGAGAAAAACCCCTGAGCAACAAAGGCGTCACCATGAAGCAAAAACACCTCTGATACAAAATGTAGGTTTTATGTGGAAACCATGCACAAAACGATAGGTAGGTTCGCCCCACCTAATATAGGGTCCAAAAAATATATCCCCATCGCGCTGCCACAGACCTCGTAGAGTGGGGATACCTACCCCACTCAAATCCCATGGACAGGGGGGATTTCCACCTCCTCGCTTCGCAATCAACGCAACAAAGGGGGAGCTCCCTTCCCCCTCTAACCCCTTGATTAACTAGCGGGGCTAGTCATGGAAAGAATGTAAGAAAACCCAACATTCAGATGGTGGAGGTGGTTTGACTACTCTATTAAGGACACAGTGACATCATCGATTTAGACCACTACTTTGTCTGATAAGCCCACAGAAGGCGATGTCCATTGCGCACTAAAATTTCACTTGCATTAACTAGCCCAAATGACATTCTGCGAAATGCAAACATTCCCCACTTAGTACAAAATGTAGTTTTGAGTCTATTAGGCTCTGCTACCAGAACCTAGTTATAACCAAAAAAAAATTCATGCAAATAAAACATCTCTGCTCGAGATATTGTCTGCAATATATGATCCATGGACGATACTGGGTAGTTGTCCTTGTCCAAGGCGTGATTGAGGTTGCAGAAATCTACACATAGGCGAATATTGCCACACTTCTTCCTAATAGGGACTAAGTTGGACACCCATGTCAAATGTCACACTTTATAGATGATCCAGGCATCCAACAACTTGGTTAGTTCTTTCTGTATAAGGGGCTCAAGTGTTGGATGAGGTTTGTTCTTAAAAGGCTTGGCCCCTTCTTTGATCAGTATTATGTGCTGGATTATTCAAATGTCATATGTCTTAAGGTCATTGTACATCCATGTGAATACATCATGGTACTAGTTGAAGAGGTGGATAAAATATTTCCACTCTTTTGGTGTAGAACAAGTACCGAGATTCACGTACTTCATGTTTTCTTATGTTCCTAGATTGATCTGTTCATGTGACAATGTAGATTTGTGGGTCTTAACATTCGCAAGTCCTTGAAAACATTTCTACAAGTCATACAACTTCTCGAGTGTTATCACACCCTTGGGGATGAGGTTGCCTTTTCTTGTACTAGCTGTGTCCTGCAGATTCTTCTCATGCTCATCCTCTACTATCACTGCTTCCTTGAAGACATCAACATCCACAATGAAATGCAGTATCTGTTGATCATCATCAAAAAAGCGTAAGTTAGTGATGTTTTCTAGGACAGATGGGTTATATAAAATCTTAATAGAAAATTTTTCCCATAACGGTAAAATCCTAGTAGTTGCGTTTGCCAAGGCATCAACAGTTGCATTATGCATTCTTGGCACTAAAATAATATTAAATTGTGGAAATGAGAAATTGGTCACCATAACTCTTGTCGATAACTCTTAAGACAAGGTGACACACAATGTATAGTGTTATGAACTTGACGCACCACGATTTCAGAGTCACCTACCACTTTTAGAATACTAACCTTAAGGTTACTGGCTTTATGTAAGGCCAAGACAAGCACTTCATACTCTGCAGTGTTGTTCATGCACTTGAACTCCAAGCGACTAGAGAGCAGATGTTTCCTCTGTAGCGAGTCTATTAAAACACAGTTGGCTTGAGAGCCCTCCTGCATTTTGGGTTCGTCAAACTACATGGTCGACATATCATCTGTATAGGGACCACTTACCGTACTAGTACCACTACTACTAGTGCTACTACTACTTATTGTACAAGTCTCATTTTCTCCATAAGGGCATGGGAGGAGGTCTAAATGTGTGTCTGGTGGGATAGGGGATGGCTCTGCAAGATAAAACCCCACCTGTGTCTCTAAAAAGAAATTATCAAACATAAGTTTTTTGAAAGCCAACGAATCATTTTCTACATTCAATGGAGTCACTTTGTGCTTCATGTACCTTTCTACCAACACTTGAATCTTGTTTTTGCTTCCCTTATACGGAAGCCATAAGTGTGACTAGTCAGTGGAAAAGTATCCTTGTAGCTTGTTTAACTAGTCTCTACTAAGAAAAACCCCGTATGCTTCTGGGATGTCCACAATTACAATATTGATGAATTGATTAAATCAATCACTAGATAATCACATCCCTGAGTTCACCAATTTGTAGCACACACGTTTTTCCTAGTTGGATGATCTATGCACTTGTCTTACTCCATTCAATATTGATCTTGTTGGAGATGGAGAGTGGCATGACATGAACAAATGCACTGGAATCAACCAAGCAGTTGTGAACATTTAAGTCAAATATTTCAAGTAATAATAAGAATGGTGGGCAGAGTGAGTTCGCCTCCTCCATATGAAGCACGTTAAAAAAATATGTGAGAGTATCAAGAGACTTACTAGATCCCTTTTTTGAAGAGGTGGCTTGACCAGTAAAGGTTTCACCAAGTGCTGGTAGAAGAATTTCCTATTGACTTGTGATTTTTGTATGTCCAAACAGAGAGATATTTGCATGAGTCTTCTTCATGTCTTCTACAATTTTATAATATATTGCAGGAAGACTCACTGAGTTGTTCAAGGGTAAACTCAATTCATGATTTTTGGTGGGATAGTTCTATTTTTGCTACTCGCGGAAAAACTTTTCATTGAAGTTGTATTCTCAGACATTCCCTGAGTGTTTTTTTTTTATTTGACGAGAGGATCCACTTTCCTTAACATATCTTGTCTAATTTTCTTATTTTGTATCTCAATCACAGTGGTGGCCCCTTGAATTCTAAATTTATATCAATTATTTTGTTATGGGGTTGGACCGTCACTTGCAAGCTCCTTATCAATGGTGGTATTATGGGTTGTGAGAGAATATAGATACATTTTTACTACATGAATAGTGCTTGGAGCTTCATCAGTAATAAAAGCTTCTTATTCTTCATTTTCAGGCTTAGCCTACTCAACAACCATGAGGGTGTTGGACAACTATGTAGCGAGACTGCTCATTCCATGATTCCATCCTGGGCATCTTATTTCTCAATGGGGTTCATGGTGAAACATGCAGTATGAATCTGTAGCTATTTTATCAATGTTCAGAGCCAAGTTAGAGCTCTACACATATTTGGCTGGTTGGTTGTTGTTGCTACTTCTATTGGAAGCTACATTCTTCTTTTGCAAGTACCTCGGGGCCCTGCTTCTCATGGTAGTCTCAATTTTCCTATGTTTAAGTTTGGTAGTGAGGGAATTGATGAGATGCATAATGTTCTCAATATCACATGCTTCCTTTTCCTTAGCCTTGCTCATCAAGTTCTGGGAACTCTTACCTGTGCCTTTAGTGTCCTTATTGGGTTCATCATCTGTGATGACTCCAATAGCGTGTACGTCTTTGTCCTTCATAACTTTATGTTAATGGTGGTTTTGTAGCTCGCTTGATGAACTACGTAATATTGGTTGGTAGGGTAGAAGTGTAGTAGTTGAGAATGATGGAGTTGTGAGGTTTAGTGTAGTTTGTGAACTTGCTCAGAATACGGTTGAATCTTTGATTGAAATCTTTGACCTTTTCTTTTTGCTCCATCTTGAGACTACCCAACTCCTTTAGTAACATGGCAGGGGTCTTGTCTTCAACAAAATTCTCAATAAATATCCTTTTGAATACCCAAAAATTTTGTATGGACTTTGGAGGAAGGTTGTGGTACCATATAACTACTCTTCTATCCAAGATACATGGAAACAGTCTACATGCAGCACCATCATAAGATACCTCGAGTGTCTGTAGATGTAGGTAGAAAGTGTCTAAGTGATCTTTTGCCTTCACTATCTTCTCAATGTCATATTTCATTAAAAAATTCTCTACAGCATCTCAGTATCTTGTGAAGGACAGCCGAAAGTGCCAATGGGCCCTGAGTCATCCAATCCACATTTTGGTTTGCCATGTTGTCCTCTTTATTGTCCTCTTCTTCCTCTTCTAAATATGATGATTCCTCTTTTGAATTTGTTGGTTCCTCCTCTTCTTCTCCTCCTACTTCGTTTCCTTCCCCTCCGTCTCCTCCACCGGAACTTAAACCTAAGAGTAAGAGGTTGTCTTCTTCTTTCGAAAGAGCAGGGGATCCTCTTCTTTTTCCACAACTTCTGCTAGCTTGTCAAGAGTGGAAAATATCACTTCTTCAACTGATGTAACTAATACTATTGTGGGGGTAGTCTTGCGCTTCTTTTGAGAGTATGGAAGAGTGTATACTCCCAGAATCAACCTAAAATTTTTTACAAATTGATGAGTGATGGGAAAGACATCCGAAATTTGATTATATGAGATTTCACATTCAGGTCTAGGCACTGAGAAATTACGAGATTTAGAATTGTGATTAGGTGAGAGGGAGTGAATGTTACTGCTTTGACCAAAAAGTGGATGAGTGGGGTCGATTGGACAATCAACAATAAATTACTGATGACCTTTCTTCTAGTGGCATAAATGTTGATGATGTTGGATCTGCCAGCATTCATGGGATCTCCCTGATATGAGGTCCCAATTAGACCTCACACCATTTCGTATAGGAGTCCCATGCGGTATGATGACCTGAATTCCATATACTTAGAGATTTTCCTCAACTCTTGTTGTTCAACACATGAGAGATTTAAACAGGTACCTTCAAAAAGAAAGGTGAGCGTGCCTAGTCAGTGTGCAACATAAATGTGTCTAGGTTCTCTTACTGCAAAAGGGGGGAAAAAGTGATCCTCTAAGTGAAAGGTAATAGTACCACCCAGGAAGTGACACCTGCAAACTAGGAAGGTTTGTCCAACATCCAGTGGAATAGTGACAACGGATGTGGCAAGTCATTAAAACTGAAGTACAGGGAAAGATTTGTCCACCATTCAACAGAATATTCCACAATGGGTGTGACAGTTTTTATAACTAATAAGAGAGGAAGGTCTCTCTAGTATCCTGCAGAGTAGTCCATAAGGATGAGATAATCATGATAACTAATACAACACATTCCCAACAATGTAAGAACTAAAAAAAAAATAGTTCAACCATCTTAGTACATGTGAAACAAGCATGAATTAAAAATGCTGAAAGAATAGTCTTACAAACATCCATAAGTCATGCATGGAAATGTGATGGCCTAAACATTCTTTTGTATTAAGAAAAATTTCCAAGACACATATTTACATCATACATCACAAGCCCTAGTAGTGGGACATTGGAGCCACTCCTTCCTCCTCAAAGAACTAACCGGAACTCTCTAATATTTGTGGGAGGATCCAAGGTGAAAATTCCTTGCTCATACAATGAGTGGGGTATATATAACCAAGGATGATGCTTGACCGTTGTTACTCTTGGACTACCCTCATGACTGGTCAACTTCCTATGAATTTTCAACTCACATGACTCTTCATATTCATTTATTTCCATTGGAATTCCACTTTAAATTACATTCAATTTACGATAGATATGGCCTATAATAGTGATGTGGCCTTTGACAACTCATGACATTGCTGATATGGACTAGCTTGCTCAGCTGGCAATGTAAAGTCGTTGTTGCTACTGAGTGATAGATGTGTTCTTGGATGTTCTTTCTCTTCTCCACCACATAGCGTGATGATGCGGGGTCTTCAATGATCTTCGGTCTTGAGAGGTGGTTGGATACATGCATTCCCTTCACTTGTTCTTGATATGCTTCTTTGTCCGTCCATCTATATATGAGTCTCCAAGCATGTTCGGTCCTTCTTCTCCTTTTTCATCGTCTAGCCATGATCTGACAATGTACCTATTCCTACAATTCACTCATGATGGGACAACATCAAATCCAAAACCTCCTAGACTATGTTGAAGCATTTTTATCCATGGACTGGGGCTGGGACAAATGATAGGCTATGAAAGAAGGCCCGATAATTGCACATCGTGTAGTTCTAGGTGAGAGGCTGGGAGGTTTGTCACTGAGGCTCCGTAAAGCGTAGCTCAAGCTTCGCTAAGGAACTCCGAAGCATAGTCCTTACTGTTGGGGAAAATTGTGTGGAAGCAACTGGGAGGCAGGATTATGCAACTGATACATCTAGTGACTGATTCAAGATGGGACCTTGAGAGGCATGTCTGGGAAGTTTTAAGAGGCAAGGAAGGACTAGGTAGTAGAGGGATGTGGGAGGACATGTCTGCACATTTCTTGATATCGGTGAGTCCAAACTAAGGGATGACATTGAGGAGACACTTATGAATAGTTTTTGGAGGCAAGGCAGGCTTGGTCTTTTGCGCATTGTGAGGTTCCAGTAGGTAGGGAGGAAGGTTGATGAGTGATCTTGTGAAATGCGTAGTTCAAGTCAGGCTTGACGAAGCTACTACATAATTATGAGGACAAATGTAGTCTTCTTAGCTTTGGAATTGCGCAATGCAACTGCCCTGGTGGATAGTGGTTGCGTGTTGCGTAGTTCCAGAGAATAGGGTTGCATTATTGAGGCTTGAGACTCCGGAGTGCATAGTTCAGTTAGGGTCCTATGAAATAGAGTTGTCGAGTCGTGAGGATTTTTAGAAAAATGGCTAAGTGTGGGAGTTAAGCAAACTTTAGAGGAACTTGAAATTGTGATCACACACTTAGCATACCTCAATGACATGAAAAAATAGACCACTGGAACAATAAGATAAATCATTACCCTCTGTGAGACTGTCTAGAACAAAAAGCAATAAGTTTGACACTTGAGATAGACCCTAGGATGATCGCGATGACCCTTGTGTGACAATGCTTAAAACTTTGTGTATGAGTGCGACCAATGTTTACATAAACAAGAAAAAACGAACACACAAAGAAAAACCTTTGAACTCACCAGAAAAGAACTATAAGTGTGATAGAACACTCCAACATACTAAAAAATAGTTGATGAAACAAGAAAAATGGGTGAAAAGACTTTGAGAGAGCTCATGGAATGAACTCGAGTGCTTGCAACAATAAAGGGAAAGACCAAGGAAGGCTCTGAAATTTTAGTGCAAGCCAAAATTTTGGAGGGTGTTGTAGCTGCTACAACAATTGCATAACCCCTCGATGGGCTCATTGACTAATTCATAACTAAGTACAATATACATATTGAATACTCACATGAATCCTCCAATTAGATAGTTCGCTCACTATTTGAACCATAATTGGGAAAGATAATCATCCCCTTAGCCTAATATGCTTCTTTTATTTATGCATGCCCTTTCCATGCTATGTGGCACTCACTGAGTCCATATGTCCCTCAGGTGGCCTTTCCTCCCAACACATATCACCCAAAACCCAATTTCCTATCACCATGGAGCTACACTTTCCCGCATACTCATTCCATCAAGTGGCCTCTATAACTAATTTATTTTATTATTATTATTATGATATGTAAACAATCACATTGTATTTACAATCTCGACCCTCTGGCCACTTAGCCAAAATGACACATATACCTAGGCACACTAGCCCCAAAATGTATCTAACACACCCACATGGGCCTGTAGGACATAGAATATAACTCGGTCGTAACACCCCTATGGCTCTAATTTTTAAACATTTACTAATTTTAGATATTGAGCTATTATTGGTTTGGATGGCTATGGAAAACATGACAGGACTTATGTGATGATGTGATTATTTTATTATTATTTGAGCTAATAATAAAATTGTTGGTAAACAATTCAGGAAAGAACATTAGAGTTTAAAATAGTTCTCGGTAGCTTAGAAAATGTTGTTGGTAGTTAATTCATCATGATGGACCTTCTCTAAAATGTTTCCTAAAAACCCCTTGGGAGATATTAGGCACAATCATGGCAACTAAGTTACATGCTAAAAATATGAAGTTGTAGATATCTTGTGAAAACAAATAATCTGAGGTGTGATGTTCAATCTTTGTCATTTTATTCGCAACAACATTTCATTTTCTAATGCATGAACTTGGTCAAGTATATAAACAACATGTTCTCAAATAACAACATGAAAGTAAACTTTTCTGATGGTCATGAAATTCTTTTAACACAAAATGGCTATAAGGGTTGCAATCAATATCGTGTAATACTAATTTCATATTCAAGCTTTGGTTGTTGTTTAAATGATACCAAGTATTTTCAATTTCATAGTTAAAAGACAAAACAAAATCAAAAGAAACATTAAAAATATAATCAAATAATAGAAAGAGGATGTCATGGAATGGACATTGCAATTATAAAAAATTTGTTTACCTGTCCACCGATGTCTTGTATGGCATTCCTAAAACATTTTCTTGCCCAAAATAATCATGGGTGAAAGAATCACAACATTAAAAACCATAGAAATCCCTACCAGAAACATTTCCAAAGTCGATGGCTTAGGTGCCTAAAGGATCTCTAACAACAAATGATTTGTATCCAATACATTATCTGCATTGTCTCCCCATCATTTTTCCAATCCCATTTGCTTTAAACCACCCACAACAGAGTCAAGTAACAATCAAACGAAGGCACTAACATTTGTCTTTATCTTTTATATCTATAAAATTTGAATATGATTGGTTTTAAGAATATGTTAATTCATATTTAAAGTCTTCCTAAAATATGAGAAGGTATCGCATGACATCAGAAAATTCGACCTCAATGAGGTCCTTAAACAATTTCTACAATATAAATATTTTTCTCGCTATGATATCTTGGGTAGAAAAAAAAAACATATCTACAAAAGAAAAATCCATATATTACTTATGTTCAAACTTTGTATATGGTGTATTCTTAGGTATATTTTTAAGATGTTCCTCCACCATTACCAGAGCGAGCTGTAGTTTGGTTAAACTCTATATCCTTTCATTCAACATCAATTTCTGCATGATAAATGTCACACATTATTCTTTCCCATTTCTCAACAAGCTACATATGATAAATTTAAAGTCACATAAAACTAAGAGAAAACCCTTTTCTAAACAAAAAACAAAAAATAGTGTCTCTAACAAAACTTCATTCTAATATTAGCAGATGTAAAGAGAGTGGACCATTTTTAATGCTTGAATTTACCTATTTTTGTTATGAAAGTGCTCGAGCTTCCAGAACCAACAAATGTGAGGAAAGTTGTAAATGTGAAAAAAATGTTGTTGACCTTTGTAGACTTCTTGAAGTAGTCTCTTGCAACTTTTCACCTAGCCTTTGATACACGTTAGGATACTTACTATGAACATTCCCATCATGATTAAGAGTGGCATATTCTTCTAGAATATTAGTTGATCTGACTTCCATTACTTTGAGCTCATAACTAGGCTTTGAAAATTGGTTCATTCTTCCATATAGTTGTAATGCTTGCATGGAATTAGTAAGAATGCCTATGGCTTCCTTATCCCCTACAGTAATAGGCAAGTTGAGTTGAAATTGTGTTGCCACAAAAGTTGCATGCTTTTCAGTTTTCTCGTAACATTGATAAGAATCACCCAAACCAAAAGGGAAAAATGTATTCATATTCACTGAACATTCTATGCCGCCAAAGCTTCTAACCAAGTTAGCATTGCAAGTCCCTGAAAAATCATTGATTTTCTCAACATCATTCCCTTTGGATTGATTTATTGATGTCCTCATAGCAGGGTAAATTTTATCACCATGTTCTAGTGTTGTCTTCTGAACAACCCTATCTATCTCATCTGACCTCTCATTAATATGAGAATTAAGAGAATGTTATTCATCCAAATTCTTTCCACTTAATTGTTTAACTTTATCCCCTTGCAGTGCACAAAGTATGGGTCGACATATATTGCTTGACGAACATTTTGACATTTTCCAACACCCATATCTTGTTGATATTGGAACAACATATTTCTTATTTTTGATGGGTTTGATTTAGAATATGAAGGCATTATCCATAATGAAATTTCTGAGTGATGACCTTGAGAAAAATAATTCCTTCCGACATAGGATGGCTTGAATTCATGAGATATTTTTGTAGCACAAGGTCGAAAGGCACATGAAGTGATGCATGTTGATGAATTGACTGTTCATCCAAATCTGGAATTTGTTCTTTGGGAATGGTTTGTTGATGAGAAAATTGTTCCTTGAGATGAGACACCTTCCCATGAGGAAAAGTAAGCTAATAAACAAAATCTTGAGGCAATTGTTCATTATAATTATGATATGTTGAAGATAGAAAATTTATGTTATTTAGTAAAGGCTATGCACAAATCTTAGTGATTTGGTAGAAGGAAAGACATGGGAAGTGAGGGAATTATGGAGCTTCCCTGCAACTCTTTTCCCAAATGTGACACCTGAGGATGTATGCTTATTACACAGCTATATTTGAGAACATGCACCACTTTGCAGGCAAGACTATTTTGGATGTATTCACAAGAACTGGTAATTTGGCAATCAAGTATGCACAAGATGATGTAAGGAAATTTTATGTTGTTAAAGTGACCAAAATGTTAGAATATGTATGTCCACACGTAATAAGAAAGGGTATTAGCCACATTGTTGATGGAAATGAAGGATCTATGGATGATGTCATATTTCTTGAAAATTTGTTGTCATTATCTTAGAGTGAATGGTGTATTTCCGTATACATGATCCATGTTTTGGTGATCCATAGATGTGATCAACTTTTGAAGTTGGCTATACTCATGGAATATATGTGCAGACTTAGTTCTCATTATTTTTGTTGTAGTCACACGGTGGCCTTGTTGCATTCAATAGTTACATGTTACATGTTGATGAATGAAATCAAGCATTGGCTAGAGTTTATATATTGATTTTGGATTATGAATTTGAGTTTGTGAATTGTAAATATTAGAAGAGATAATTCTCAAAACTTCAATTTATAAATTTTATATTATGTTGATTCTTTCACTTGTCGAATGCACTAGGGGTAAAGTGCCCTACAACACCTAAATTGGAGACAACTATGGCCTTTATCCATCATTGCTTGGCCTACACTAGTTCTCCACATAGTACCATGTTGAGGGCTCTTAAGAGGAATCAATCTATTTTGGAGTGTCCAAATACTTGAAGAGAAAGTTTGTTCAGATTTATATGGAAAAGATTCTACACACTCACTTTGATTTTCCTTCTTTGAAGAATCATACCAAGAGAGGAAACATTATTCAGGACTTGCAAATGAAAATAACTTTGAGAACTAATTTGGGTTTTCTTTAGGTAATATGGCTTGTCAACCATCAAAGAAATTTTTTATGAGGCTTTGTTGTTGAACTCCAGAAATATAATTTTCCAATGACATGCAATACTTTGTGACTTTTTAATAGTAATAGCACAATTTCTTGCCACCTTTGAAGGGTTATAGAAAATAAATGGCATACTCTATTCATACTACAATTGCAAAGCACTATGAGAACTAATTTTGTTTTTTCTGAGGTAATATGGCTTGTTATCCATCGAAGGAAAACACTCTTCATTTAGGGAAGAAGAATATTTGATGACAAAAGATGACCTATTGTTTGCACGCTTTAGTAGTGGATTAATAAAAGTAATGCCAATACATCAAGAATCTGGCATTTTAGAAGGACGCAGAATGTGAGCCTTTGACTTAATATGTTGAGCATATTCCTTGACACTTATTTTCCACAAAGTGAGCAATTATACAACATCCAGTTGATTTTCAGACTCTTCTATTCCTCAGACAATGGTCATTGTATTGCCTTGTTTTCCTAAATTAGACTTAGGCTAAGTTACAAGAGAAACTTATTCAAATTTTGAGAAAGTGTCCCAAGGAAACTTTGGGTGACTTTTGCATGTCTAGACACTTAGACATGTGTTGACCTAGCTACAAACATCAACAACACAATAGTCTATCTAATGGAAAATAAATTACCCATATCGAGAATATTTAAATTCTCTTTAAAGCCTTCTTTCATCCCAAATCCTAAGTCACTCACTTCAAGAATTTGATGCTTAAACCTCCAAGATGCTTCAACTTCCAAGCAGTTTCCTATCTACAAATAAGAATTTTTTCTTGTTTAAAAGAAATGATTTTCTGGTTAAAAAATCATGATTCTTAAAAATATTTTTCTCTATGGTGTTTGGTGTTTGTTTGAATTATTAGAGGTAAGAAAATGAATGTTCACATAAAGTTGAGCAGTAGAATATCAATAATAGTCTACTTGAATAAGAAAGACATATTGATGTCCAAGATTAATCCACTCTTAGTTTAGGCAAACATCCCATGGAAAGTTGAGCAATAGATTTAGTCAACATCCTAGGCATTTAGGCACTCTTATTCCTTCTATAAAATGTTAGTAAATCTAATACCTTACAACATGTACCTTCCAGGGGATGTTTTCCTTCCAACAACGTGAGTCTTCACTCAACTTTTGCAAAATGGTGTGATCCTTGTAATTTTTTTATGCCCTCTATCACAATATGACTGAGTATGACAACGATCAGATAAGAGAATCAGTAAGAGACTCAAAAATTGCATAATACTAAAACAAAATAGAGGGAGAAATAGGGATATAGAAACTTCAAAGCAAACAACCAAATTAATCATTACAAAAGGAGCTAAAAAGAGGATAAATGCCATGCCCATTAAGCACTCAACATATATAGAATAGAATAACTCAGGCCTATTTACTATTAACATCAAATAAATTTCAATCTAATTAATGCCTTCCAAACAATAAAAACATCCCTTTCTTTCCAGTTATTAGGGAAGGAAAAAATCATAATGACTTGGCATTGCATCAAGAACATCATGCATGGTAGCTTCTCTAAGCTCCAAATCAAAATGACTTTCAACACTTTGTTTCATCAAAATTTTCACCACTCCCTTTGAATGACGACATTTAAACTGTCATGCAAGCAAGTTTCCAAGCCACATTTCTAGCAGTGGTACTATGCCACATATGAAAAACAATAATACTTTCCACCTTGGAATCCAAAATCCACATTTAGGTCCTTTCCCAACATGCCCAGTGTAAAAGAAATAATAAATCAAATGCTTCAAATACTTACACATTCTTATTTGTGGCATAATATGGTATAATTGTAACGATACATACTAGTTAACTGCCCTACAACTGAAAACATATATTGTAATTTGTTTGCAAATTGGAAAGTATCTACATTCATTAGTGAAAATTGGATATCTGCATCAACAACTAGTTTTGTTAGTCACAAAATTTCACAACTTAAATGGAAATCATTTCCAAAACATTACTTCTTATGCTCCTTTGTTGTGATTGTCTTCAAAGGCTTCAGATTGGAATTGTAATCAAGATGAAGATAATTTAAGTTCATTCGATGAATAATTATTTTTAACATATTGGAACCCTATATGCAAACTTGAAGCCCATCTTTGCCCAATCTAGTTTAGTTGTCTCGAAAATTTTGGTAGCTTGCAGGGATCAAAATAAGTATTTCTTTATTTGATCCTCTGGAGTCATGTGATTAATTTCATTCAGCACATAGCATTTTAGGAGTTTCTGATAGCTCACACGAACCTTCGTTGGATATGTGGGGGGGTAGCATGACATGAAACATTCAAGGAATCAAACCCTTGGCACATGAAACACAACTAGATAATACAAAGAACATGAATATGTGTCATGCATCATAAAAATGCATATCATTGTTCCTTGTACCAACTTGAAACAAGAGGAATATCTTTCTCTTGTTGCATAAGACCTGATTGTATATTGAATTGATGTGGAGCAAACAATAATGAAATACCAACAACTATTGTATCTGTGTAAAGTGGTGTATGGTGCAACAAGGGTTCCACACCTTCTAGAACAAAAGAATCATTGCCATCATCCTCCTGATAAGTTTTCCTCTCATGGATATTAGTCTTATGAAAAGAAGTTAGATGAACCAAAGGATGAAAATAAAATTATGGTAAATCTAGATCTTAAGTTTTTTTGTACATTACCATGGGACTATGATATACACAAAAATAAAATTTCTTAGGCCTCTTCTTTTAGACATGAGGAAATGAAATTCTATACTTTGTCTGAAGTGGAGAGTGGATAATAAGCTTATTAATATCATTGAAATCATTCTATTCTTCATCACCCTTCTCCATATATTAGTACAAAGGATCAAACTTTGGCCCTCCTGTTGTTAAAATAGACATGTCAGTAAAAGTTTGAACTTGATTGCAACAATAAAAGTTACGACAAGAGAAAACAAAATAGATGACCAAAGACTGAACCAACAATTTCCTGGGCATAGGCTTGATAATACCTAGTATGCACATGTTCAATTCTTTTGCTTTGAGAAATGACTCCTTATCAAAGAGATAGAAATAGTTTTTATCAATCAAGTCATAAAGTAGTTGTCCTTCAGACGATGCAAAGTTTCTATGATGAGAAGTGATAATTGCAACCTTCTATAACTAGGCCCATTTATAAGTTTTGTTTTCAACTTTTCACTAGAGACTTTATGACATAAAACCATGTGTATACACCACAATTTTCTTCCCCATACAACTCCAATTGGATAGGTTCAATATGGTCCACATAACAAATTGTCTGTATAATTTAAAGGAGGTTCCTCGTCATCAAAAGGTGGAAAGTGCATTAATTCCAAAAAGTTCTTACACTTGCATCTCAGAATCATTCACAATATATTCATGGGATTTATTTCTAACAATTTAAAATAAAAATGGAAAGAAAATCTAGTAAATTATTCTATAACATCCCTATACATTTCATTATATCCCATACTTTTTAATGGACTATATATAGGGAAATAAAAGTAAAATAGAATTACCCTATAGATAATGAAATAAAACAAATGCCTAGAATACAACTAAAATATAGTTTATACTAAAGGAAAAGAAATAATTAAGAAATTATACCATTGTATACATATAACTTATTGGGAATACTATGAGAGAATCTTGGGAGTAAGGAAAGTTTAGACATTTCTAAAGTAAAAAAACATGGGATATTAAATGTCTTTTAAGAACATGTAAAATACTAAATTTTCTATGAGTTAGCAAAGTAAATGAATTTGTTAGGAGAAGGATCGTATGTTTGCACTTGGCATTTTTAACTAACTATAATTATTGAATTGTTTCATCATATTAGTATAATAATGAGCAAATGCCATATATTTCATGAAACTTATAGTTCCTTTCCATGGTCCAAATAGCCTAATTAAAAGAATAAAAAGGTTAGTATCTCTAGGGAGTTCTATTAAATATTCCAAAAGAAGTTAAAATCTAAATCATGGAAGAAGTGTTGGTACAAAAAAAATTGTATTTTAAACATAAGCAGACCTCCATAGGTATTCACATGGCAGCATTGCCACAAAAATGATAAATATTGATTGTAATTATATTCAGTATAAAGAAATTTATACAGCAAGGTCGAAACTAAAATGTTTCATTCAAATTGTTCTGAGATGACATTGAAATCGAATGTGGGTACGTTTGAGCTCAACAAGGAAAATAACTTTTAGAAACTCCAAAAGAGAATTCCGATTACCCAAGATGACTCTCAGAATTTATGCATAGGAATCTAAGTGAAGTAATCGAAAATTGAAGTCGATCTCTAGGAATACTAGAAGTCCCGAGGTCAGCTTTTAAAAGAGGGTAACGTTGACTGTTAAATATTAGCGTTCCTTCAAAAAGTAGCGTACCTGTAACCATATCTTACTAATTATAACCTTGAGAACAATAATAAATCTACTCAGTATGGAAGATCATGGGCTAACTAAGACTGAAATTACCTGAAAAAATTGGGGACAAGGTGCCCTTCCTTCTGTAACCAGAAATACGAGAATTTCACGGTAGGATAAAGAACATAATTCAGTTTCTAGGTGACCGAAACTATCATATAAGCAGCACTAAGGGTAAACAGGATTATGAACGAAACTTTGCATAGCCTTAGAACAAAGATAGAACAATAGCCATCATGTGATGGTGCAACAATCATTCATAAATTTAATGAGAAATGAAATAGACCAGCGAGGACGCTTTGAAGAACTCCCCTAAGGGATAGACAGAGTCGTCCTCTGGCTCGAGTTCAGGGAAACTATACGATTTTTCTTAAAAATGGAATGAGGTTTAAGCCCTTGACTCCCTTCTGTGAGGTTAAGTAATTGATCGAACAAAAAGAAACAAAAAAAAAAAAAAAAAAGGTAAAGAGTTGTATTATCAGAATCAATACTAGGGAGATAAATGAGGAAAATTGGAGGGGAATGAATAACAAGGGTTTCGGTGGCAACCCTTCATAACATGTTTCCAACTTCCAAATGACAATGTACACGAGAAAATTGGAGTTTCCTCAAAACGACGTGACCATTTTATCTTCATCGAGAATTTGAAGAATTAAAGACGAATGAAATGTCAATAGTAGTTTGAACACAAATCCACCCAAAAATTTACCAGCAAATTAACGGTTACCTTGTCGGATAAATGTTCCAAATGGTCTATGGAAATTGTAAGAAACATGATTACTACTACCCAAGAACATATGGTTAAGGTTGTAATACAAATTACCAGCAAATCTAGGATCTAGGAGAGCGCCCCTTCGGCACCCCGACCATAATGAGAAAGAACAAACCAGTCTGTAGAAAAATGGTAATTTTTCCAACCTAACCCTAACCAGCGTTCAACGTCGGATTCAGAGTCTCGAGATTTCATTCATTGGTAGGATGGAAATCGTATGGGACATGTGAGGCCACATGGGCCCTGGTGGTGTGGTCTATATGATTTAGGCCGTGTGCGTGTTCAAATCATAATTCTTTTCTTGGAAAGTCACGACTTTAGATATTAGTTTGCAAATCCCAAACCATTCAAGTGTAAATTTTATGTGAAACATTCAATAATAATTAACAATACAGTTAATGTCACTCATTGAGTATGGCGTTGTGTGATAAACCAAATCATGCATGAGGCAAATAGTAGTGGTATCAGATATATTTATAAATTCTTACAGAATATCAGCTCACTCTCGCTCCAAAAATCTCAAACTATTAAATTAACTTAATACGTGCTTATGTGTGAAACCAAGAAGCTTATAACAATTGATAATATGAGAGTATCGACTTGAACATATGCCTCAAGTGCACACGAGAACTGTAAATAACAAGGTCACATTAATGATTTGCCAAAAGGGGTTACTATTTATGTTGTGATACCAAATCTCTTAGTAAGATAAATTAAGAAATGACAAGGTGGGAATTTTATATAACAGTAAGAAGGAACTAAGGGGTTCATGATAAGAAAAAAAGTTATAACCTATTGAGTAGAAAATAAACATAGCTTATTTACTTAGATAAAAAAATAATTTAGGCTTGGAATATCTTTATGAAACCAACAAAATGGTTGATAATTTATTGGAATAAAAAAAACCATTCCATGAAGTGGTCCTTGTTAGGAAGGTTAAGAAGTGGTTAATTCATAGTTAACGATAACATTAAGAGGAAAAAAAATTATAATATGTGAGAATGGGGTTCATTACATCGGCTCACCAGGCTAACAGTAATACACAATTGTTACATTATTAGTTTAGGAGTGACATTGAGGGTGTTATAAGTGTTGTCCTCTTATGGGATTTGCGGCCTCTATTTTTCTCAAGGGCCTAACCTCCTACTTGATCAAGTTTGAAGAATCTTAGTGTCTTCAAATCTACCATGTGTCATGATAATTCTTGTTAAATTTTGGACTTCTTCGAGTTGTCTTCTCTACTCTCTTTGGAACATTAAGGAATTATGTATGTTTTGTGGGAACTTTTGGAGTAAGGTGTAGGTTGATAATTTCTCTATTTTCTTGTGTTTCGTTCATATAAATCTAGATTATCTCTTCTTTTCATTTCGTTTGATGTACTTTATAAGTGGCATTAGGGTTGTAGGATGGCACAAGACTAGTTATTTTATTGACTTGTGTGGATTAATTTCTCTAAAAGGACAGTTCTATTTTCTTTAAAAAACTTGAAAACTCTGGGCAGTTTCCATCCCCTATAAAATCAAGCATTTGTGGTTTCATATACATTTACCTTATATACTTCTCTTTCTTATTAGTAAGGTTTGGAGAAACTATGTTTTATTTGAGCTTAATAAATTAAAATAGTTTCTTGGTTTTTTGTTTCTGTTTCTCTGGGATCTCAATCAAAAAATGTTTAGAAATTAATAGAAATTTGTTAGTACTAATGAACTTGAACTGAAATAAAGAGATTACAAATTTCCTCTACTATTATGTGGAATGGAAATCACAATTTAGAAACGCATGAAATGAAATGAAACCATTAAGTCACTGAAATAACACAATGATTTACAAGGGAACTCAACTGGGAAAAACTCTCTGTTACTTTTCATTAATCAGATGATAATGAGAAACTATTACAATGTCTTGCTTCACATCTGAAGCACACCCTACACTGTAAACATGTTCTCCTCCTAAATTTCCTTCTCTGGCCAACACATAGCCAATTTAAGACCCCAACTTTCTCATATTTTTGTGCACAATCCTGGAAGAAATTAGATACTAAAACATAGGAATTTTCTCCAATTTGATTTTGCAATTCCCAAGGAATGATTCACATGCTTAACTGCAAGCTTGTCCACTCAACTAGAATACAATTGATACTTAGAATGTTCCTTTTCCTCCACTCCAGCTAGGTAACTCGAATTCCATGCATGTCTAGGCTATTTTTAGCTTATTGAATAGTTTAACTAAGAGATCATTGAGTTAACAAGAGTTATACTACTCGAACATCCTTCAACTGACTCAACTAGTTACTTGATCTTAGTAAACTAAGTCAAACTGAAAATAACTGAACTAGATTGCTAAATTTTGGCAATCACTACTTGCACAACTCTTCTTCTAGCCTAGAACTTGAATTTAATGAGTAAAATAGTATACAAGGCCATATCACACAATTTAACTACAATCCAAGTCATCCTGTTGATGTGGAAAATCGAATTACTATATTTGACCAAGGAACAACTCAAATTTAGCCTTTCTTGCTAAAAGTTCTAACATAGAGAACTTGTTTCTTATTGCAATTGATTTTAGCATTATATTTCTTTACATTCCTCTCTCCATGGAGATTCTTTAGATTCTTCGAGAAGTAGAGGAGCTATGAGGGGCCTACCTCCTACACAACTCATATCTCAAATTGAGGCAAAAAGTTCTATGTCTAGATACAGTGACAACACTCTCATAAAAATTCATAGTATTAACTATAAAATGGAGGATGAAGTTTGCTTCAACCATCATTTATTTCATATCAACATATTACAATGGAAATGAAAAATTGGATTTCAAAGATGGTAAATAACAGATGTAGTTAGACTGACCACCTAAAATTTATAGATTTATATTGTCACATCAAAAATCTCTTAGGACACGTTCTAGTGGAGTGCTTACAGACAACTGGAGATCCTACTATGTATTCGTGATGTACTTGAAAGGGTGTATAAATTGGAAATCAAAGTCTCCAATTTGATAAAAAAAATATAAATTATCTTCTTGAAACTATACCGAACATAGACGTAGAACTATCCCCTCCAATACAAGTGGATCCCTCATCTCATTAACATGGCCCATAGCTCTAAGGTTTGTTTCATATTCTTAGCTGGGTGGCTACTTTCACTTCAAGTCATAATGAGACCATGCAACGTATGGTGTTATCCAATTTCCATTGTATAGTTTGTTTTAGAATAAATAGACTACTTTTATTTTTGATATACAATCTTAAGACATTGAACCTCTACTATTAGACCGGTATCCCTTGCAATAGAAAAATATGAGAGGTAGGATGTATATGCACCACTTTCTTTTCAATATAATTCCTTGGATTTAAAACAAAAAAACATGCCTTCATCCTTCAAACTAGTGTTGTCCTCAACACATGACTATCTACACGAATTTTTACATGAAGAAATCTTCTTCCTATGTTGCTTCTTGAACTTGTAAGTTATTCCATTTGAAGATCTACTCAATAATTTCTCAAGTTATGAGTTACTTAATTCCTATTTATTTAATTGTTTCTGCTTCTTGGAAAATTTTCCCTCATTCATTAACATAGGATAAAACAATTTGTACTAAGATCTTGTAACTCATTACCTTCAAGCAAGAAACATGGAATATTGGTTGTACACAAGAAGATGCAGGAAATTCCAAATTTTAAGGCATACTTTCCAATCCTCTCCAACACCTTATGCTTGACATAATACCTAGGGGATTTTTTATTTTACTTCTTTTTTAGCTTTAGGGACAACTATTTATATGATAGTAGTCTCACAAATACCCAACCCCGTACTTCAAATTCCATTTCACTGTAATGTTGGTATACTTGTTTCCATCATATTTTATGCAACAACCAAGCTTTCCTTCAATAGTTTGAGAACCTATTTTTGGCGTAATATGTGGTCATTTACTACTTGAGTCTTTATAGTCCGTTTCAAGTTTGATGTGATGGATAGAGGATGGTATCCACAATGTTTGATAAATGGTGAAATTTTTAAATAATTATTGAAGGATGTGTATGTATATCATGTGCAAAGAAATATAGATGTATTTCTAAACATTTACTAACAAACTCATTTTACCATTAGTTTAAGGAAGGTAAGAGAAGTTGTGAGCCAAATGATTACCCAAGCAAGAAAATAATCCAAACCAAAATTTTGTAGTTAAAATTAAATCTGACTCACTTACAATTATGTTTTGTATTCGATGTACCTTTTAAACTATTTACAAGAACTATTCTACTACTCTACTTATTTTAGAATGACAAGAAATAGAGAAAAAATGTGCATAGCTTGTCATTCAATCTACCATATCGCAATGACACACTTTCCTCTATATTTAGGTAAAAATGTGATAAAATACATTGAATCTTATTCCAAAAGTTGGCTTGGTATGGCTAATAGTTGAAGGTGCCCTGGGGTCACGATTTTATCTCCGTTATTTTTTGGCATACCGTGCATTTAGCCACAAACTTTTGCATCTCTACTTCAATACCTTCCCCAAAAAAGTATTTCATTATCATATGGTATGTCTTCAAGGACCCTTATTGTCATCATACTAGATAAGTATGTAATTCCAAATGGACATTCCACTTGAGTTGAGAATTCTTACATAAGTATAAGTAATCTGGATACCACAACAAATCATTCTTCCACATGAATTTTTCTATTGCGCTAAGCTCCTCCTATTGTTGTTGAAAGATATTACATACCTCCTCATATTACTTCTATTATATCACTTTTATTCTTTCACCTACTTATATTGTGCCATGGAAATAATGAATTGTAAAACATCTGTTTCTTCCTTCTTCCTTGAAAGCGCATTTGCCACAATAATTTATTTTCTCATTTTGTAAATAATTTTGAAGTCAGAAAACAACATAATTCTAAATCAAATTTTTTTCTTTTGAAGATATTCTTTCTTCCACGAAGTGCTTCAAACTATCATGATTTGTTTTAATTTGAAGTGTCTTCCTATTAGGTGTGAATGCCATTTCCTAACTTCATTTAGTATGACCAATACTTCATTTCCACAGATGGGTCTGAGTGAATTATTTTCTTTATGCTCCCTACCTTCACAGGTAAGAGGTCTTCCTTCATACATTAAAACTCTACCAATGCCATGGCCTAAGGCATCACACTCCACAATGAAGGTTTATGTGAATTTAAGTATTTATAGGAGGTAATTTGTACACATAGCCTCTTTAAGTTTTCAAAAGCATTGTTTTCTTCTTTAGTTGAATAAAATTCTTCATTATTCAATAGTTTTATTAGAGGTGCTACTACTTCACCATAATGCTTGGAAAAATTTTGGAAATATCTTGTTAATCCTAAGAATCCTATGGCTTTCTTTAAGTTATTAGTGAT
This sequence comes from Pinus taeda, assembly GCA_000404065.3. Taxonomy (NCBI): domain Eukaryota; kingdom Viridiplantae; phylum Streptophyta; class Pinopsida; order Pinales; family Pinaceae; genus Pinus; species Pinus taeda. The sequence continues at coordinate 72,517 of APFE030350584.1, forward strand.
TTGGAAGTACCTCATGGATTTGATTTTGTTAGGATCCACCTTAACACCCTCATGGGATATAAAATTTTTCAAATATTTCACTTCCTAAACCGCAAAGTAACACTTGGAAGGTTCTAGATATAGTTGTTTCTCTTCCAATACTATTAAGACCATCTCAACATGTTGTACATCCTGTTTCCAAGAATTGTTGTAGATTAGTATGTCATAAAAAACTACTAACACAAATTTTCTAAGGAAGGGTTTGAAAATAGAATTAATCAATATTTGAAATTCTAAGGGTGAATTTCTAAGTATAAATGGCATAACGAAAAACTCATAAAGCCCTTCAGGTGTTCTAAAGAGTTTTTTGGGAAAATCATCTTGCCTCATTTTAATTTGATGATATCTTGAATGGATATCCAACATTGCAAAGAAAATTTCTCTATGAAATTGATCTAATAATTCATCAGTGGAAGAAATATGAAACTTATATTTCATTGTCATTTTTTTGAGATTTCTATAATTTGGACACGTATGCCATGAACCATGTTTTTTGATAACCATCGCCGCTAGTGAAGATAAAGCACCCTAGCTAGGATGATTGAGTCCAACCTATAACATTTCTTTAAGAATATGCTCATAATCACTTTTTTATGCATATGGATACCTATAAGGTATAAGGTTACATGGTAGACTTCCAAGTTGCAAATTAATAACATGTTCATGATATTAAGGAGGAAGACCCTTAGTAATATATGTGAAATAAGTTGGAATGATTATTGATAACTATTTGGAGATCCACTAGAGAAGACAATATATATGTTTGAATATATAATCAACACATTTGTGAAATTACACCTTAGTATCCTCTTTTAGTCAAATTTTTAATGTTATTATACCTTATCACTTTATTGGGTTTCCCTTGACTACCTCAAAGCTCAATTTCCTTTCCTTCCAAGGAAAAAATTATGAAAATATCTTCAAGATTAATGACCATTATTCCCAATGATTTTTCCCATTGAATCCATAACACAAAATTGAAAACACTGTAAGATAATTTCTAACTAATTGAAAGCCAATTTTATAGCCTTGCCTTTGTGTTACAATCCCATTCATGTCCATCAACCTAGGAAAACCTTTTATGAATAAAGGCCCAAAATATTTGATGTCCTTCATTACCTTGGTAGACATTTATCTTTTGTAATATGATGATGCGTTGTCAAAGAAGAAAAACCCTATCATGGAGTGATAACTCATGCCCAATCCTTATGAGTATGAATTGAGTCAATATATGACATTGTTATGGCTTTGTCTTCATCATTTTTCTTGAGCTTGCTACCCCCTTTCCGCTTCCACAACTAGTGCCCTTTTTTCTCACAACAGTGTATGATGCTACCCGTATTCATCATTCAATATATCCTCAGTGATCTTATCGCATATAGTATGGTAGGTCACATTAATATTGTATTAAGAGACATGCTTATTTCTAATGGTGTCTAGCTCTCACTTGACCTCATCATATGACTTCTCTTGATCTTTAATTCCTTTGTTTAATCCTTAAATTTATCTCTAATTTTCGGCCAATTCTTCATCTCTACTATCCAATAAATTCCTTAGATTATTAATTTCATCATTCATTGAAAAACTTTCCACAACTGGAGGAAAATTGTTTGTTGGTGTAATGCCCCACAATTTAAATATACAGCTAATTAGATCACTTATGTGATTTATAATCAACACACAACTATTCAAATTATTAGCATAGAATTTCCTAGAAATACGAGTAAAGGCCGCTTACCTATAGCGACAATATTTCTTAAATGTGGCTTCAGAGTTGAATGCTATTTGAATCCCGCTCACTGCAACAAAATTTTTGAGGGCAAATCTCCACCCAACCGTAGGCCCATCTGCACAACCCTTCTACAGCTAGCCAACCTCAAGCACTCAATCAACGTACTATTGCCAGGGAATCCTTTGTCTCATAACACTTTTCCTTTCAAAGAATGGATGAAGTAATGGATGAATCTCATCCTTCTCATCATCCATTAAATATACCAAAAATTGCAAAGGGATTTTCATGCAGACATTCCATGTGTCAACATACCAACTTTTATTTCTTTATTTTAGCTTTTACTTAATTCAATATTTCTCTTAATTTAACTCTTTCTTATTTTATTTATTTTTATTTTTTGTTAACCTTCCTTATTCTTATGATTTTTGTAGTTTAATTTTATGTATACGTACTTAGAATTCCAGTTTATTATTTACTATTTTAATTATTTATAGTTATACTATATTCTCTTCATTATTGATTATTTATTACTATTATTATATTTTCTTTAGTTCTTACTATTTTACACTATTATATATTTTTCTTATTTTTATTATTTATTTATATATAGTTTAATATTTTATATATATTATTTTATATATTATTATTTATATTTTATTAGGGGGTATTACATAATCCCCTTCTTTAAAGAACTTCGTCCCAAAGTTAAGTTAGATCATTTAACATTTTATTTTATTTAGTTATTTATTATTTCACATTTTCCCCACACTCTCTGTTGAACTAGTATAACCAGTAGGCATTGAAAGATTCCACAAAGCCCAGGAAATCCCAAGGAATCTCTTTCCCTTTTCCCACTTTCAGAATCAAGCATAAGCCTCATCGATCTATACCATAGCCTACGGCTAGCCCCATGGCTCGCGCCAAGGCTTAGACCTCATCTTCCCAAAGGCATACATCTTGTCCCAGTACTCAATGACCCTGGGCATTTCACAAAGATGGCCCACTCCCTCCACACTCACTAAGGCGCACAACCCTAAGCATAAAAGTCATTACACCCCAACCATACTTCGACATCCTAATCCAATATTAGGCAATTGGCCTCCTCAAGATGGTCCCATAGCCCGTAAAGAGTCATCCATCAAGAGATATACAAGACAAAGGAACCACTAGCATATATAGTGTTCATTGACTATATCCCCAACCCATCTAGTATTTCATATTCTCCCTCACAACTATGGGATCGCATGAGATCATCAAATAACCAGCCCTCTCAGCCCATTTGTGGATCTCAACATGAAACCGGTGCATTAGTTATAACATCATAATACCATAAAAAATAATCCACATCCCAAGTCTTGCATGCCATAATGATAACATAACATAATTGTTAATCACCACATTTTGGATAGTAAAGAATTGCATGCTCATGCATGTGATAACAGATTTATCGAATTACCAAATGTTTCACATAATAAGCCATATGCATCATATCCATCATGACCATACCACATCATTATCATAACAACTAAATAAATAAGAATTATATGTACAACATTAATCTCATATCATTATGTCATGAAACATCTTTACAACATTATACTTCAACATTTTCATGTTGACATAACATATAATTGAAACAATAACCTCATACATAATACCATAGTGTATCAATAAAATTTAAGCCATAAGATATGATTCTCATGTTTAAGGCATTTTTTCTTTTTAACCAATCAACCACTGTTTATACGTTAAAGTCACCTTTCCTTATCAAAATATATAAATATAAAAATATAAAATAAATCTAATACTTCATAAAACAAATATTGAAAAAATAAAAACACTAAAATTTCTTTTTTTTAAACCATCATTTCACATCGAATCACTTTATATATGTCTATATAAACTCATTATTATACATGAATAATAATATAATAACATTATAAATAAATACAACCTCACCAATATTATATAAAAGAATTCACTGCACCTTATTAATAATACATTATATAATTCCCTGATGGGGATGGTCATATGAGGGTACAAGTGTCTGAAGCGAAGCCATTGGGGCCTACACCTTTACCACACATGTAAGTACTTGCCCTTTATGTGTCATCCCTGACATTAAATCTCAGGCATGATGATTAATTACTCACAAATGCTTTTTATATATGTCATTTAGAGAGTGTTTATGTTATAAAACCAGCTCACAAAAAGATAGAAAAGATAGATCAACGACTTAGAAATCGGACTCTTCAAGGGGGAAAGCTCCTTAAAATTACACAAATGAACAATTCTTGGATGATACAAATGTAAAAACCTCCTTTCTATATATAGGAGTTTGAGGGGTCACAATATAATCAAAGCCAACATAACAATAATAATATAAGGGAACAAAAATAACAATAGTGGGCCTTTATGGGGCACAATAATAAGAATATGGGGATAATAGGGGCACGACAATAACAATAAGGGTTGCAATGACAATAGTAATGGGGGAATCACTAGCATTATAGGGACCTAACATGCCCCTCTCCTTCAAAAAGGGTTTTCCTCAACCCTTGAGTAGTTTTGGATGCTTTTGTATAAAATTCTCATCCTCCCATGTGGAATCTTTAGCTGGTAAGTTCTTCCACTTGATGAGATACTCTAAAATTGACTGATTTTGTAGCTGTTGAGTCCTTGTTTCTATGACTCCTTCAGGTTCCAATATGGTTTTTCCTTCCTTATCAAGTTTTGGCAATATTATTTGAACTTGGATCTTGTCACCTATAACCTTCTTTAAGCATGAAACATGGAAAACTAGGTGCACTCGAGAAGCTATAGGAAGCTCCAATTTGTATGCCATAGTATCTATCTTTTGTAACACCTTATACAAACCATAATACTTTGGTGATAATTTATTATCCTTCTTAGCTTGCTTGAGGGACATTTGTTTATATGGTAGTAGTCGTAGGAATACCCAATCACCTACATCAAAAATTCTTTCGTTGCGATGTTGATCTTCCTGTTGTTTCATTCTATTATGTGCCAAGTGAGGTTATCTTTTAAGAGTTGGAGAACTTGTTGTTGATGCTCGATGTGATCTTCCACTACTTTTACCTTAGATTTTTCTCTTAAATATGATGTGATGGATGATCGATGATATCCATAAAGTGCCATAAATGGGTTCATTTTTGCTGCATTACGGAAGGAACTATTATACCACCATTCAACCAGAGGAAACCATTTGATCCATTGTGTATGTTTATTAGATACAAAGCAATGAAGACATCCTTCCAAACATTTTTTTACTATCTCAGTTTGCCCATCAGATTGAGGATGATAAGATGATCTATGAGCTAACTGAGTACCAAGACAAGATAATAATTCTGTCCAAAAATTTCCAGTGAAAAAGGGATCTCTGTCACTTACAATAATCTTTTGGATTCCATGTAGCTTTTGAACTGTTTCCATAAATGTAGCAGAAATTGTACTTGCTTTAAATGGATGAGATAATGCACAAAAGTGTGCATACTTGGTAAGTCTGTCAACTACCACCATGATAACACTCTTTCCTTCAGACCTAGGTAAACCTATGATAAAATCCATTGAAACCTCCTCCGAACGTTCCCTTGGAATGGATAAAGGTTGTAATAGACTTGGGGTCTTAATTGTTTCAACTTTATTTTGTTGGCAAACAAAAAATTCCGCCACAAAATTTTGAATATTTGATTTAAGACCATCCCAAAAAAATTCCTCCTTAACCTTGTGGTAAGTTTTTAGAAACCCTGAGTGCCCTCCTAAGGGAGAAATGTGCAATTCCATAAGAATATTTTGTTTGAGTTGGGAATTCTTAAATAGGTATAAGTAATCTTTGTACCATAATGAATCATTTTTCCAACTAAATGTATCATATGTACTAGGATCTTTTTGTAGCTTTTGAAGGAGTGCCCACACTTCTTCGTCATTCTTTCCTTCATCCCTTGCTTCATTTATCTAATCTAGTTGGATAATAGAAATGGCACAAAGAAATGCTTCCACATCCTCATCCTTTCTTGACAGTCCATCTGCCACAACATTTTGCTTCCCTTTTTGTAGATAATTTCAAAGTCATAACCCAACATCTTTGTGACCCATTTTTTCTTCTCTTATGAAAATAATCTTTGTTCTAAAAAGCATTTAAGGCTATCATGATGTGTTTTTACCTTGAAGTGTCTTCGTATTAGGTAGGGTCACCATTTCTTAAGTGTATGTAGTATTGCCAACATTTCCTTCTCATACATAGCTTTGTGTAAATACTTTCCTTTAGCTGAACGACTTTCGAAAGAAATGGGTCTTTCTTCTTGCATTAAAATATCACCAATTCGATTTCCCGGGGCATTACATTCCACAATAAAGGTTTTTGTGAAGATCAACGTAGCTAAGAACGGTGCTTGGCACATTGCCTCTTTAAGATGTTCAAAGGCCTTGTTGCTTCTAAAGTCCATGAAAATGCATCGTTCTTCAATAATGTTGTTAGAGGTGTTGCTATTCTCCCATAATTCTTAACAAACTTGCGATAATACCTTGTCAACCTGAGAAATCCTTACAGATGCTTTATGGATGTGGATATTTTCCATTCCTTAATGGTTTTAATTTTTGTAGGAACTACCTTAACACCTTCATGAGATACAATATGACCCATATATTCCACCTCTTGTACTCCAAAGAAACATTTGGAGCTTTTTGCATATAATTGTTTCTCGTCCAATAGTTTGAGCACCCT